>OZ007525.1:581146-642731 GCA_963931895.1 Eupithecia pulchellata
ATTCTGTGACTCTAGCCTACATAATCTGTTGAGTGTGTACTGACTGTACCTACCTACTGCTTAATATTGCGCTCCCACATGTCAAGGCTGTTGCCATTATATCTATTGTTATTTGTTAGGGCTCCACAATATTACGCTATTTCTTTCTACAATGTTAGATAATTATGCATACCATAAATAGACTCAATAATAGAAGCATAGAGTCCATATCACAACATTCAGATAGCGATATAATTCATAAGCCAACATTTAATTATCACTTTTCCTGAAATTTAGTTCAAAGTAAGTTGAGTCATCACCTCACAGATCCAGGCCGCCAGATCACTTTAAAACAACAAATCCACATAATAAGTTTACATTACCATCCTATCCATCGTTCAATATGTATAAATACCTACTGTTGACCGGGTCTGCACAGTGTTGGCAAACACGTATGAATCTGACTGGTAATCTTTAGCAGCGAGCAAAACTATCTTGGAAACCGTCAATATGAGCTACGTCAAATTGTATGCCAGGCCGGGGGCCTGTGTTGCTCTGTGTATGCCAGTACTAAGGACTAAATTGATTGGAAAAGGTCCGAAACTGAACTAAAATGCCAATGCGCAGATCTGTCACCACATTCTCATACTTATTCAATAATGCGAAGTACAATAAAAGTGTATGTTGTGATAATCAGAACATTAGAACATCATCTAGAAATCAACATCACGTTATCCACTGGATACGGGATTCTCTTAAAATTCTTCCTCATCTGAAAGTACGTGCGTGTGTTCAGGTGTTGAACAATATTACAATGTGTAGGTACTTAAGTAATTATTACTTATTTGAAGACTGTTACAAATACTGTTTACAATATGCCTCGCTTTATTTGATTTACAATCGGTTTATTGCAAAAAAAATATATACCTAGATTTACTTCGTTTCTTAACTAAAACTAACTTACTTATATCGATTCCTGTAACGAATAAGCCTCTTCCAGCAACAGATTCGTAGTATGTACCTACCTACGAGTATATGCATTTTGATAATAAATTTGTAGCAGGTGCGAAGCCGCAAATAGGCACACAAGTGAAGTACTAATCCAGGAACTGTTAAACTTAGCAGAATCCAGAGCTGGCCTATGTTTGCAGGATGTTTTGGCCCCAATGAGTGCGTGCGGTTCTCCATAATACTTGCTTTCTCACTGTTCCGATGCTTGTGTAAATACTTCCTAAACGCAGTCGATTAGGTACACTTTATTGCGTTTTAATTTGAAGGATGGAGGCAATCTCTCGAACAAAATGAGAAGCCATGTGCGTATAAATGTCACTACCTAATTTTTTGCTAGAATAACGAAAGAATGGGTTTATTTAGGCATAATATTTTCTTGACAAATATTATGGACAGTTCAACAAAACCCATAAATAGTTTCATTATTAGGTTATCACGGTGGCATAAAAGCACCCACATTTTATGTTCTCAGAGATAAACAAACGAGCGGAATACGGTTAAACTCTCAATTTACGAGCAGTTAATATTTATAAATTGTCGTAACGGCATCTCCCGTAAAACATGTAGGCGACAGTGGCGCCACCTTATTTAAACCACGCGTGGGCGGGCCCTTCCATCAACACAATACAAAAATCATTTAGCAAAAGTAGAACATTATTCAAAAATTATCTTTGTATGATCTACCTTTTGTAGGCGTCAGAGTGTAATTAGATTTATATGAAAACGTACAAAGTTTTAGGTACATATATAATACTTAATAAACAATAGAGCTAACGATTGGCGTGGAGAAAAAATACAAAAATAATTGCAGTTAGGAAACCTTCGTGGAACAATAAGGCAATAAAAATAATGATTTTCATAATGATTTTTATCTCTGACACCAGAATTGCCCCATTAATGCAATGCCTGAAATAAATGAGTTTTAAATATCTACCTCGAAAATCTTGACGTTGATCCTAAAGTAAAACTTTAAAGTAATTAGTAATAATACCTAAAGAGATTTTAAAAGGTTTTTGCCAGCAATGACTATAGATTAGAAGGACCAAGATGCATCGCAGAGGTCAAACAACAAAAGCCGCGCTTGGGCATTGAGATGCAATCTCAAGATGGCGGACAATGACACATGGTAATTAATTATTTCATATAATAATGTTTATTTCGTCGCTTATTAGCTAATGAGTTGCCAAGGTCTTCGAGATCTCTCGAGAAGTTAAAGAGTTAATGAAATAGTGTGTGAAGCGGTATATTTGTTTGGTGACTCTAGAACTATTGTTCCATTGCTCCACGGTAGCTCCATTGTAAATTCATATAGAGCTGTACGATTTTAAAGGTAGGTATTAGAATTCTGTTCAGAATATCAAATTCATTTGGATAAGGACTCCATGTTACCTTATTATTTGTAATAGAAGTTATCGAGACAAGGAATATTTAAATCCAGACGGAGTATAACTTTCAGTTTACATGTATATTATTGCTTTATTGATTGCGCTTATCTTTCAAACTTTTAAGCAACTTAAGCAACCGATCTCGACATATCGCGTTATTTAAGAAACTAATCCGATATCAGTAACTTGAATATCTGTTGCCTGAGCGACGTTTTTAGGGCAACTTAGCGACGATATCAAAATGTGCTTTGCTTACTGTAAAACTCTGAAACCAAAAGAAAATGGTGAATATATTGAAATGGCACAGCTCTATTAGGGCGACAATAACGCACAGCTCAAACCACTGGAGGCAAAACTGATTTTTGATGATTTTCCTGTTAGTTTCAAAACAGAAGCGATATTTCCGTCATTTATCCTGAAAGAAGATGGAGCTGTATTTTTCTTTTCAAAATCAAAATCAAAGTGCTTTATTTCCTTTAGACCTTACAGGACTCTTGGACACGTCACAAAATACAAGTTAAATAAAAAATAAAAATGGGAAATAAAGTGATCACTTTGATTAATTGTTCACTTCAATCTTTTTTAGGTAAAGTAAAGGAGCGAACAAGAAACCTTTACCTTGTTAGATTGTTAGTTTTAGAGTTGGAGCATAACTCGTCCCAAACTTTTTTGTCGTCTAGATAATCTGATATTTTATAGTAAACTTTTTTACAAAGTATATTTTTGACAATCCGTTTGAATTTATTTATAGATAATTTTTGCAACTCACTTGGAATTTTGTTGTAGAAGCGTATACATTGCCCTTTAAAAGATACATTAATCTTACGTAGCACACCTTTTCCAAGGGTGGTGTGTATAATATCTATACTAATGTTATAAAGAGATTGATTTGATTGTTTGTTTGAATTGAAAAGGCTCCAAAACTACTGGATCGATTTGAAAAATTCTTTCACCATTAGAATTCTAAATTTCCGAAGTTTCCGTAATGAACATTAGGCTATAGAATATTTTCAAAAAAGTAAGGAATTGCATGAAAAATTAGTTTTTAAATTTTGTTTGTTGAAACCGGGGCGGACCGCTAGTAGACTTGTATAACTATACTTTAATAACTATTTCACCATCATCTTGGAACCTTCAATATCTATACTAATATTATAAGGAGGAAAGATTTGATTGTTTGTTTGTTTGTTTGTTTGTATGAATTGAATAGGATCCGAAACTACTGGAACGATTTGAAAGAATATTTCACCATAAGAATCCTAAATTTTGCGTGTCGAACATAGGCTAGGGATAAGATAAATATATTATACCTAATAATAGATAAAGTTAGGGATCCGCATGAATAATTTAATTTTTGTTAAATACCCGTGCGAAGCCGGGGTGGACTGCTGGTATAATATTAACGGCGCGTTATCTACCTAAGCGCTCTGCGCATTCAGCCAAAATGGATTAAACCTCCTTGAGATAAGTCGCCAAGTCCAATGCTGTATCAGACCTGTCAATGTCAAAAGGACTGAACAACTCTAATGGATTTAACCCTCTGAAAATTTAACCCTACCGACTACCGACCGACCACACTTTCTCATAAATCCTCGAACGATGCTTGAAATGCAATCAGCACCTTCACACGTGCCTCTACCAAGACCGCCTTATTCCCATAACCGTATTGGTTACTTCCCTGGCGGAATTATTCATTAAAAGGTAATTCGGTTAGATTCCCGGTCACGTCACTATGGGCATTTCCTTTTCCGAAAGCACTAACTGTACCATCTTTTATATCTTCATATTAACTGTTGACATAATCTGTGGAAATTCCATACTAACTGTGGTAGAAGCTTGTGGGTTTGGTTGGAACTGTTGTGGTAATCTGTGGAGGCCAAAGACACGGGATGTGCCATCGATTACATCAATATACATCACACGGATAGGGCATTCTAAAACCGATGAGTAAATAGAAATGGATGGGATAAGATGGACATTCCTGAGGTAAAAACCAAATTCGCCCACAAATCTTTTTATATCCTAGGCAAGGATCATCTGTGTAAAAAGGTGGATAACAAACGGAGTGTGTTATAGTACATTAAATTGTAAGAAGAAACCGTACCAGTGGCAATCTGAATTTCTTCTAAAGACAATCCCCCATAGGTAAGGTATTCACAATGGTTACCTAAACTAAAACAGCTGCAGATTAGTGTTACTTCTTACTCTGAATTATGTAAATGGAAGACGAAGGACTGGAAAATAATGGTTTTATGTAAGGAGACATTTATTTTAATAATTTCGTTCGAGGTCAGGTTTGAAACCCATATGCCTAAATATTATGCACCAGTTAAAACCAATAGGGATCTACCTACTGGGTTTCAAATTCAGAAAATAAGGAAAAATACCTAATGTCATAATGTAATGAATGACATTAAAGACGAAGCGGATGATTCCAAGACTGTATTATGTCCGACAATAGCAACCCAAACCCGCTAGCGATGTAGTCCATTGTTTTGTGTTATTATTATGATGGAACCTATAAAATGACAAGTTCCTATAAGTTTCATAGACGTTTGTTATGAATTTCAGTAAGTACTTTTTTCATTTTATCATGATGTAAGTGCTAGACCCGAACAGCTTTATAGAGTTACCTACTAATTTCATGTCATATTAGTGCTTTACCAGCTTGAGATTACATAAAACACAAACCCATGCAGATGCTAAGTAATGGTAGGTACTCGGAGAACTACATACTTACCTACCTACGTAAGTACAGGTCACGGGCCACGGCACAAATACAATGGGCCGCGCCGAGGAGGAGCGACGCACGCGCATCTAATTCAAATAATGGCAAGTTTGACTCGTTTGTCTTGATTGCAGCCTGATTTGTTTGTCCACATTTTGCCTTTAAATAACGTACTAAGAGTATTTTTATATATCTATTTTTTGGTGGCTTTAGTATCGCTGCAAGCCTATTGTGATTGCCACACCGTAGGTTCACCACCGAAGATGCGGCGTTACAGTTCGCCACTTACGCTTCCAGGTGCTAGGAACTGTAGGATTTTCTTCGGGGTGATGTTTCGCAGTTCACCTGGACAGAGCAGGTGCTTGCCCAGACTGGACTTAGAGTAAAACTTTACCGTCACAATTGTGGACTATCTTCTATCCTATCTTCTCTTCTGCAGCAGAAGTGACTCTGTCTGGTCGCTTCTTTCTTGTAGATGGTTATCACTTAGTCGTGATTTAAACATAGGTTCTATCTGCGCAATATATTTTGCGTCGTCACTCAGGACTTGTTTTGTTTCGTCTAGTTGTAGTGTATGTAATGTTATTAATGTGATCAGTACCGTGACCGACCATCAAGGATGCTCAGAATATAATAGGCTTGTTTTTAGGGTACCGTCTGAAAATTAAAACAATTCCATTATAACCATCGATTAGGTATTCAGCTAGGTCTAAAACATCTCTGAGACCCCGTCAAATAAAATGTAATCATAATAGCTTTGTCAGCATTGCCCTTCATATTGGTGTCCTATTATTTTCTATCATGTTTTTTGAATTCTTCGTGGTATTTTTTCGACATCGCTAAATAATTAATTATTTTTCTAGGTTGGTAGGTATTATGATATTTATTGCACGACACATTTCAAAGCGTTTTATTACATCAGTGTGTTTTGTACTGAACCCGCTTCTAACAAAACAGATACCGCCTATTTTGTGATAAGGAAATAAATATCCCGGAAGCCACTGCCGAGTTAATCATTGTTTTGCATTCTGCTTTTATTTTACTCAATTCAATTGAATGCATCTTCATCAGAGCATGAGTTTTCTCAGCATCAAAAGATTTTATTACTTCATCTCATTAAGCCATTCGTGGGACGTTTGGGGTGCAAAGGTCTTTAGTGTTTAGGTATTGCAAATACCATTTAATGGTAAATGTGGTAAACAACCAACGAATTGAATGATTACTCCATTATTTTTCACCTAAGTGGCAACCTACGTCATCTCCGCCCGTAACTCGAATTTTTGCTCAATTATTCAATTTTTGCCGCAAATTGAGATAATTAGGATGTTTTGCGGACATTCAATTTTAGTTCATTTAGCTTCTGTTGGTTGGTCGTTTGTGGAGGTTGATGCGACTTTCGGCCACGATGGGGCTTTAGACAGGTCACACAGGAGAATTATGAAAAAGAGAGTATGCACGCGTGTTTGCTAACACACTGTTCATTGTACCTAAATGTCCAGACTGGCCACCGATGTCGAAATTCGGCTAGGAGAACATCATCATCTCAGAAGAATACTTATTTAAGTTTTTTTTTAAATACCTATTATAAAACCAAAAGGTATGAAGATATTTAGTAAATTTTTCCACCGGCCAATTAGCTCGTCCTTGGTTTTTGCCGGTAAGTCACTGCGCCGCGGCTGAAGCGTGACGTGACGTGACCGATGACTCAGTGCTTGCTACTGCGTGAGTTGCTACTGTAGTAGTAGTACTGTACGATTCTAGTAGGTAGGTACTTTACTACTGTGGAAGCTGTTTGTGCACGCGAACGCGGTAAGGTTCAACTCTAGCACTATACAAGGGATAATGTTGTAATTGTTCGATAAAGAGTTTTGATATAAAGGTAGTTTTAATATGTCAAAAAAAAATATGGGAATAATCTGTGGCCTAAGGTAAAGAATATCAGTGAAGCATTTTATCTCAAAATACAAAATAAATGACTGGGGTAGGTATCACTTCTTCTATAAAAGTACTCAAAAGTTATTTTTACCAAAACGACATGCACATTGCACAGATAATAATCTAAGAAATATGTAAATAGTGTCTCCATCTACAAGATACCTACCTGAATGAATATTAAAGCTTTACTTTACACTAGCGAGTATTAATTTTTATTTTCTATTTGAGAATTTCAGCCTTGTTACTGATGCGTGTGGGCATACGCCGTTAGGTAAATATTGCAACAGTATGCAAAGGGTCCCATCGCAAAGTTGCTTGTATCCGTTGAAAACAATAATTACTCCATTTCCACTGCTATTTCAGGTAGACATTATTTCCCAATAAGTTTCAATGACTGCTCCTAGCAAGAGCATCCGCCATAGCGTGGCATGCTTCAGTGGCGCCAGTCGCTTCAACCAGAGCCCTCCATAGCCCCTAGTCCCTTGAGTGAAGGTTGAGAATGTGCCGGTCGCGTTGTGAGACTCCTATTGTTTGGTAATTGCTGGTACTCCAGGGTGGTCTGTAAGTAGACGTATCAGTACACCCGCATCATTACCGAAACAGAATCGTTTTATGGATTTTCACCCTTGTTGGTGGAGAAATTTTTGGAATCGCTAGTTTTGTTATTTATAAACGTGCTAAGTAGGTACTTAATGGCCTTGTTTATAAAGAACTTGTAGTCTTTAGCTTTGTTCTTTGGATATTACCAAACCCTTTGATGTTGGTTAACAGATCTATTTTATCTTCGCTATTTGGGATTGAACGCTTTGTCACAAGTACATAATTGTTATTTGAATTTATAATTTATTTTTAATCATTAACTTTAATTTCAAAATTATTTATTTTAATATGTTGGGGCAAATAAATGCTATCTACGTCTTTTTCTATTAGATATAGAAAAAGACGTGGTATCACAAAGGCGTAATTGTTTTGTGGCGCTCATCGATAAAGATAAAAAAAACAGGATTTACGACTCTTTTTCTAGATCGTTTAGGACAAGGATATCATCTACAGAATACTGAGATGAGACTACGGCTTATCCGTACATCTCTTTGTATCCATTCATAATTAGAGCTTGTTCTATTTACTGACAAGGCGTGCCGGTAGCAGCCACGACGCCGACGACGGTAGGAAATTAGTGGCGGGATGTAATCGCATTGTCTTGCGAGGAAGTCGCCAGTTACTCCCTGTTACAGAAGCTGATCCTGCTCTACGTGGCGTGCCAGATCATCAGGAGTATTGCGCAGCAGCATGGACTAACATGCTTGTCGGAATATTGTTAATTTTCTGGTGATGAGCTTCTGATTCTGGTCCTGATGAATCTTAGAAACAGGTTGATCGACAAGAGACAGAGCCCGTGAAACAATAAGAAGTTATCTTAGTGATACCTAGAAGAAGAAAATCTGCATGGCTATTCTTAGCTGGGCTTTATCTATACTATAGCTTATCTATAGGCCTTGCTGAAAGGAAAATTATTTTTGCCTTCACAGTGTGAAGTAATACCGAAGTCGTAAATCTTTATTTCATGAAGGTATGCCGATTCGTCACTACCTGGTTTTTATTGCCATCGAGTCGTTAAAATTCAATGTCACGTGAAAATACATTTCATGAAATTGTAAAAACTGATAAAATACACGCGAGTTTGGATGTTGTGTCATCATCATCATTGACTGCCAGTGTCACGAATGTTTCTCTCACCTCTCCTTATTATTTTCGAGTACCTACCATAATTATCGGAACCAGTAAAATATTTCCAAAGGTTTGCTGATACTTAGTTAATCAAACAAATCGCAAGAATTCACAAGATGATTCACAAATGGAAATTAATGCCTGCTGATCAAACAAAGCCAAAGTACCTTTGTTGAGTCAAACGGCACGATAACTAGACTAATAGACAATAATGCACCGCTAAGTGCACAATTGACTCATCAAAACCTAGGTGTGGTAGGCAGGGTATGAGCGATTAATTTGCTTAGTAGAAAGATGTCTTTTACAAAATCAGTTTAGCACGTTATTCTTATAAATTATTGTAGAAATATCACACGTTGGTCATAATTATTATTGTCTTTTATTGATTTAATTTGTCATCTAAATTAATATTCAAATGACAAATTATTATCTCAGAAGTTCACTGGTAATGGATTTCAAGTTAGGCAATAAGGCTGCTGAATGGTCATACTAAAAATCACATCCAAATCATAATAATAAAATTTGTCATCTAACAAATGGATAGATGCTTTTATTATTGCAGAGTTTTTCGTCTACCTGTAAATCATAAAATACCCACTGTAAATAGGGATTTAATAAAATAACAGAAATCAGGTTAGATTTACGTCATTTTATTTTCCACTGCTCTTAAAATAAAACTTGAACTGTTTTTTTTCGGTTTTTATATCGTTAGGTCATTTCTATATCGTCGCTCATCTAACCGTTTTAATCTATAAATTTCTCAACCAGAGTACTGTTGATATTTCTTCACGAGACTGTATATTGTAAACAAACTGCCTCGTGCTCCCCCGCTATCGCCCACGTGGTTGAGCAACGCGCGACCTAATGTTATTGATAATTCTAGTATTGTTTCTACTTCCTCCACTACCTGTGAGATCGGACAGATAAGCCATGGCTTGCGCAATTTTATAAGTTTCCCAGATTAATGCTTTAGCATTAATTAATTAATCTGCATGCCTAATGATAAACATAGGTTCTCCTTAGTAACATTATATTGAAGAAAAAGTTTGTAGTTAAATGACATAAATAAGTATAATGACTTTTAAAAAGAGTTACTGAAATGAGAGCTGCTCCTTTTTGAACATTTCTGGTATTTATGTAGATAACTATATAGGCATTAAGCATCAACTGTTTAATTTATTGTATAGTTGTAAGTTTATTGATAAAATATAAACCAAAAGCATTTTTTGAACTTCATTCAAGTTTATTTGATTGGCAATATATTTTATGGCTCTATTAGTAATTGATTGATTGGTTCATTCAAGATTGACGGCATGCGTTGTTAAAACGTAACTTTACCTACTGATTGTATGATCGACTCGCCTTTCAGAATCAGACGTAGCACGCAGAACATTGGTATTTTCTACTTTAACAATTCTAGTATTTAGCCGCGCGTGATCCGGAGCATTTCAGCATTTCTGTGAGTTTTTATCGTTATTTACTACACTTTCGTCCACATACTTATTCCTATTCAGTATTTATTGCATTTTCTTCAATAGTTTTTTCTCTGTGCAGTTTCCGTGTACCGCTGCGTGTTTTCAGAGAGCGGCCTGTCCAGCGGCCGGCCGGCGCACGCAAGCTCGCAGCATCATCAGTGCGCGCGCGCGCATTCCGCGCCGAGCCTCTGTGCGCGACGACCGCGTCGTGCGCCCGAGACCCCAGCGCCCCGCGCCCGCGCAGCTTGTGTTACGAACCGGTGCAATGTGCTATGGAGCTTTGTTTCTGTGAAAGCCCAAAGGGCAATTGTGATATTTATTTTATCTGGATTTGAAAGAACACTTGGTGAGTAGATTATTTTATATTTTAATATTTTCTTTATCATACAAAAAATGTTTCGACAGAACAAAATGTGTTCTGCCGAAATATGTGTGAAGATAAATAAATAAGAAAAACAATGCTAGACAATCCACACAGCATCATCTAACTGCAAGTGACGATAACCGCCGTCGTGTATTGACAATTTAGTGATGCTCATCTAGTAAATAAATATTATTGTACTGTCGGTATCTGCTTAAATTATCGCTTTAATACAATTAGTACTAAATCATATTGTAATGTGGTTACATTAATTCGGCATGAAACTCATGTTACCTAAATTGTTTTACAGTAATAGTTGTTCTTACAATGAAATATCAATCGTAGGTACTGTATCTGAAGGTTCTCAACCAATCACTGAACAAGTAAATGATACAATAAGATCGAGTGCAACGCCTTCGCGGTCGTTTTCAATTGAACGATATAAAACACCAACGTTATGGCTATTGTATCCGTGCCATGCCGGGTTCACCGTTACCCATAACTTTTGGTACAATATTAGCAGTAGAACCTACCAACGAAGGTTTATTGATGTCTGGACCCGTGGCTTTGAAAGCCAGAGCAATCATAAGTTACTTCTAAATCGTTCGTGATTAAATTGTTTACTTACATTTTTATTTAGGTATTTTCACTAGGTATAAATGCTTAGTGTTTTTATTATCTTAATTTTTATCATTCTCCTGATCGAGAATATGATATCGTTTCTCAAAATTTTCGTTTTGATTACTATCAGGGAGCGACGTTTGTAAATCTTGGCTAGGTTCGCGTCTCTACGGTATCCTAACATCTGCTCTACATTGTAGCGTAAGAAAATGACTCATCGCAAGAAACTTAGCTTTTTCCACATGATTCACAAAACGTTTGTGTCATGGTTACGAATATTCTGATCATGTTGGTAATTAATTGACGACCTCTGCGGAGCGGTGGGTGAAACTGGTGAACGAAAAACAACTACTGAATAATGCTAAACTGAGCAAGGAAAAATGTAAAAGTAGCTTACAAGTAGAATTAGACTCCTGCTATAATTTAATAGGACGTAACTCTAAGGAGTTAGACTATATGGCTGAGAAAATAGTTAGCTTAGAAAGGGAACTTCATGAGGTAACATGTAAATATAAACAAGCCCAAAAGGATGCCAATGATCACTATAAGAGAATACAGGATATTGTCAACAATGAGAGTATGTATGTTGAAGTGCGGAATAACTGCACTCAAACAGATGTTGAAATGATGACTAATACACTCTGTAAATCTTTGATTAGAGATGATGCTGTGGAGGTGGTGCTATCGACTTCGCTGGTATCATCATCCGCGTTGCTGGTGGCGCCACCGTCACCTTTGCTCGGGGCCCGCTGTGGTAGCTCTAGCAACATCTCAGCAACTATGGCATCCACTGTGGGTCCATCGGCTCAAGCTGCACCATCTCCAATTAAATATGTAGATGTAGGCCAAAGTCAGTATACTCGGAAGACTGTATTATATTCTGATAATTTAGGTGCTGGGATGGGTCCGATACTTAATGGTTTACTGACACAGAATGTAGTGAATAATTGTTATCCAAATGGAAATATAAATAGAATAACTGAATATATTAAAAAAGATGACTCTCTTAACGAAAGCACCACCCTTATTGTTCAACTAGGTGAAAGTTCTGTGAAAAGATCTCAGCTGATTAGGCTTATAGAAGTTCTCCTGGATAAGGTACAGAATGGACTGGGAAAACTGGTTCTTTGTTCACTCCCATATTGTAAATCACTAAATTCAAAAGAAAACGAAAATTTGTTTCATAATAACTTGCTCATGTACAATTTGACATGTCGTCATAACAATATATTATTTTTAGACACTAATAAGTTTATTAGTAAAACTTTTTTGACTAAGGATACAATGTACCTAATCAAACGTAACAAAATAATGATTGCTAAATTGTTAGCATATAATATTTTTGATCCCGTTATAAATATTATAACGCAGTTGCCTGACGAGCCTGTAGATTTAGTTAGTAGTAGTACTAATGAGGGCATTAAAGCGATAGTGTCAGTAAATTTAAACTGACCTCATCGACAATGGGAAAGCAAAAAACATTTCATATAGTCCATCAGAATATACAAGGCTTACCCAGCAAAACCTTAGAATTACAATTATTTTTAAATCATTTAAATGTAGATGTTATGTGTATAACAGAACACTGGATTGTAAAAAATCAGTTACTTCCCTTTTATGCTAGCTATTGTTTTGCAAGTTTCTTTAAAAGAAACGCTGCTATACGTGGTGGCTCTCTAATTATAGTTAAAAATAGTCTTAAATATAAAGAAAGGAAAGATATTGTAAAACTCTCAATTGAAAGGACTATAGAACTTTCTTGTGTGGAACTGGAGCGGCATATCGTAGTGTGTGTTTATCGCCCCCCCGACGCAAATCAGGCTGCTTTTGAATGTACTATGGAAGAAGTTTTGCTAAAAGTATTTACATGTAGGAAAGATCTCATTGTCTGTGGCGATTTTAATATAGATATTTTAGCAAATCCTCTAGCCGAGAGATTGCTTAATTTATTCAAATGCTTTAGGTTACAGCATCTTTTTAATGATCCTACTAGGATAACACTAACATCTGCCACTTGTTTAGATAATGTTTACTGCAGTCAAACTCCAATCAACAAAGCAGTAATAACTCATTTCAAATCAGACCACTATGGTCAGAGCGTTAACTTTAGTTACAATTTGAAAGATAATAACAAAGTTCAGGAATATACCTACAGGCCTATCACAGAGAGCCGTATTAAGAATTTTCAAAGTAAAGTTGAACTAACCTTAGCTAATATATCTTGCTCTGATGACCCTAATGATCTTTTTGCTAAACTCTTGAATGCTATAAACAAAGAACACAATGAAATATTCAAACTTAAAACATGCTCAGTAAGAGATAGGGTCGGATTCATTGATTGGGCCACTCCTGGCATTTATAGAAGTAGGGATAGACTATACGATCTTTATAGTGATAGGAAAGCTATGTTACATGATCCTGTGTTTCTTTTGTATGTAACCAACTACTCGAAAACATTTAAGAAAGTCTGCAACACAGCAAAATGCCTATTTTTGAGGAAAAAAATATTAAATTCATCAAATAAAATAAAAGCAACATGGAGACTAATAAATAACGAAACTGGTAAATCAAAGCCATGTAATAGAGAAATTAGGTTAAAAGTTAATAATTCAATTCTTATTCAAGAACAAGATATTGCCGATGCTTTTGATGCATTCTTTTCTGATATCCCTAAAGTTGTTACCCGTTCTCTAAACTCCTCACCTTCATTGTCGGTTGAATTGTTAGAATCATCTGTTGTAAAATGTAATGAAGTTTTTATCTTCAGTCATGTAAACGCTAATGATGTAGTGAAAACTTTTAAATTAATTAATATCAAAAATACAGAGGATCTCTGGGGTATTTCAACGAAAGTACTAAGTTTCATCATCAAGGAAGTGGCTCCTTGTTTAGCCTTTATTTTCAATAGTTGCGTCGACGCAGGAGTTTTTCCTGATCTCATGAAATATAGTAAACTTGTTCCTCTTTATAAATCTGGTAGCCACACTGATCCGGCCAATTACAGGCCTATTTCCATACTACCCGCATTCAGCAAAATTTTTGAGAAAATAATTCTCACTCAGTTAACCTGCCACTTCAACGTTAATAGGTTATTCCATAAAAATCAATTTGGCTTCACCAAAGGTAGATCGACAACAGACGCAGGTACAGTTCTATTAAAACATATATTCGATGCTTGGGATAAAGCAAAAAACGCTATTGGTATATTTTGTGATCTTTCTAAAGCTTTTGATTGTGTAGATCATGGTACTTTAATTAGCAAATTGAAACATTATGGAATTAATAACAAGGCACTGGACCTTATGCAATCATATCTGTCTGATAGAGTTCAAAAAGTTGATATTGGTAAAGAAAGATCTAGAGGTTCGAAGATTGAATTAGGTGTTCCGCAAGGATCAATATTAGGTCCATTTTTATTTTTAGTTTATGTAAATGATCTTCCTTTTTTAGCAGAAGATTTTTGTGATATAGTCTTATTTGCTGATGATACTTCGTTGATTTTTAAAGTTGATAGAAATAAATATAATTATGACGACGTAAATAGTTCTCTGTCACAAATACTTGATTGGTTCACCGCCAATAACCTCTTACTCAATGCTAAAAAAACCAAATGCATAAAATTCATGTTACCAAATGTAAGAGAATTCCCTACTAAAATTATGCTAAGGGATGAGATAGTTCCTCTTGTAGACTCTACCATTTTCCTAGGGCTACATATTGATTCCTCTCTGCAATGGAGACCGCAAATTGATGCTCTTGCAGGCAGACTTAGTTCAGCAGCCTATGCAGTTCGAACAATTAGATATATTACCGATGAAGATACAGCTAGGTTAGTTTATTTCAGTTACTTCCATAGTATTATGTCCTATAGTATTTTGCTATGGGGACAGGCGGCGGACATACAGACTATCTTTGTACTTCAAAAAAGGGCGATCCGTGCGATTTATAAATTAAAGCCACGCGATTCTTTGAGAGAATTATTTAAAGAAATAAATATCTTGACAGTAATATCACAATACATCTATGAAAATTTAATGTATACGCATAAAAACAAAGATAACTTTTT
This sequence comes from Eupithecia pulchellata, assembly GCA_963931895.1. NCBI lineage: Eukaryota > Metazoa > Arthropoda > Insecta > Lepidoptera > Geometridae > Eupithecia > Eupithecia pulchellata. The sequence goes on from OZ007525.1 coordinate 596,436, forward strand.
GAAAAACTGTGATGTTCACGCTAGAAATACCAGAAACAAAAACAAATTACGTATACCATCGTACAGATTACATAAGGTAGGGAAGTCATTTATGGGAAATTGCGTGCGCTTCTATAATAAGCTTCCATCTGAAGCAACTGAGCTCCCTATTCGTAAATTTAAACAATACATAAAACAAAATCTTATTAAGAAAGCATTTTACTCGATAGATGATTACGTTAACGATAATAATGCTTGGCCAGATGTCGCTCCATTCCACACCGACAATAGCATGTAAGAAATTGAATGTTGTGCTTAGCTTCATATTATGTATTTAAATAATTATTGACATGTATCTAAATCATTTTAAACTTAGATTTAGATAGGCAATAACAAACATTGTATTAGACACATAAGTTATTATGAATGTACTAGTGGTTTCTTTTTCACTTCTTCCACTAGTGGACAAAAAATTGAAGTGAAGAGAAATCAATAACATATTTATTTCTTTTTTATAATAATTAACTGTATAAAATTTGACTTGTCTAAGTGCTTATTTTGTAAGCCTAAAGAAATAAAGTTATTGAATCTGAATCTGAATCTGAATCTGAACTCCGCCTGCAGGAAGTTGCGGGTTTGATTCCCGCCTAGGAACAAATGGTGTCCTGAAATATTGATCTGCAGATATTTGTTCTGGGTGTTCTGGTCGTTTCCTATCTATAATACGAAATATATATCTTTGTAGTATATTGTATTAAGTATATCAGTTATCTAGTACCCATAAAACAAGCTATGCTTAGCTTGGGGCTAGTCGCAGGATGATTATTTATAATATGGATTATTCAGCATTACTTTATTTTATAAACCTTGGTGTATGTATTATCTAATGTTGATCTAGCTTTAAATATAACTTCACATAGTAATCTAACGATCCCTCATTTTTAACACCTATATAATAGAACCTTTTGGCGGGGACGGCGGCCTGTGTTTACGGACTCGAAAATAATAAACTTGAGGGATAGCGGCGGGGCAGCGGCGTGAATCCCAAGAACATGGTGCGGATTAGGCGCGCTGTCTGTTAAAGCGTTGTCTGTTACTATGTTACCACGCAGTGGTCTCTTTTGTTTGACAGTTGCTGGGAAATCCTATTCTAGTCTTTTGTAGTTAGATCCTCTGGTAATTTACTACTTTATGTGGTGCCTGATAAGTAACGGTCACAATAAAATAATAGTAATTGCGATGATTTGGCCTTGTGCTACAATGATGTGTGCACCTACATTCCTTATCAACTTAATTATTTATTCCATAGTCACAGGTCATATGTATTCTAAAGCCACACCAACGTGTTGGAGTCATAATAATCTCCAGCCCCAAGGCAAGAGCGAAATCCCCTAACAGAAGTATCTCCATACTTAAAAGGATACTTCCAAAGCAATTTAAAGATTTGTATAGATTAAGTTAAAGAAATAAACAATTTTTTCCCCCAGTAGTGTTCTAGCTCTCCAGTCAGTATGGAGAGGTTCAGTGGGCGGTGGCATGAGCGAGTCGTCCCGCTCGGCACGTCCACTTATTGTTTTATTGTCCTTCTAAAGCCTTTATAACCTGTTTGGAGGCTCCTGTCGTTGCTGTAGCTACTTGCGATGCGCGGGAGTACCCGCTGCTTGCATGGCATGCGTGGTAATATTCGATTGTTCTGATAAAATACTAACAATTCTTGATTTCTGATAGTATTATTAGATTGAAAAAATTTCAATCAAGTTCTATTAAGATTACCTAACCGTACAGTGCCGTGTGGTGCCGGCATAGAATTTCACCACCCCAACTCTTCCCGTGGGTGTCGTAAGAGGCGACTAAGGGAAACACAGCGGGGGGCGGGCAGCAGCGCCTTCTGCAGAACAACTACACCGAACTGCGATCCCCAACCCGCATGCCCAGCGTGGGGATTATGGGCAATAACCCCCAAATAATGATGCCATCTATGGCGCTCATTAGGGGAGGCCTATGTCCAGCAGTGGACTATTATAGGCTGGTGATGTTGATGTTGATGAAGATTACCTAACTCTCTCATTCTTGCCTTACCTATTTACTTATTCTTATTACATAATTTTTTTTTTATTTATTATTTATTATGTAACTAGCATGATAAAAACCAATTACATTAGTTAAGATTAAAAATATATCATATTATATAAAATAAATGAAGTTGAAGAATAAAAATTACAAACAAAATTAAATAGTTTTAGTAGAATGAGGCAAACATGTAAAGAAATTGAAATTTAAATATTTAACTGAAATACTAAATTATTATTACAAAGTGAATAAGATTTTTTAAACTTAATTTTATAAATTTATTATTTCTATAAATAATAGCAAAGCTATAAATGTAACAAGAGCAAATCGAACGTATCTGTTGCGTTCTGACAGGATATTTACGTTTGAAAATCCGTATTTAAGACTACTTACACATAATACCTATCTTTGCATAAAATCTCAGTAAATTAACTAATTAATTTAAATCAATAAAGAACCAAGTAGGTACCTAATTGAAATACGTTGAGTCGATCGAACCTTTACAGAAATATATACTATATATATAGGAAGAACTCCTCAAATGGTCTTTACATCCAAACCAAGGTACTATTAATTGTACCTACTCTTTGTACTATTAGTAATAAACACTCTGATTAAATAGATGTTCACTCGAATTGAATTCTTGATTACTCTCTTTGGAACCTCCTAACTTTACATTTAGGCCCAAGTTTTCTGAACATTATGGTCAATAAACGGCGTTGGCTCTTGAAAGGATAATTCGAATTCTGGGAACAGCTCGTGATCAATTTGATGATTCCTTCGAGAGCTCACCGCTCACAATAATCATCGCTTAAAAATAAGTACCTAATTATAATTAATTAGGTACTTATTTTTAAGCGATTTGTTACTACGAGGTAATCCTCGTAGTAACAATAAACGGATTACGTGCAGTTTCAGTCAAGGGTTCTCTGACTGTCTTGTACGTAAAGTCAGTTAGTACGGAAGATTTGTGATGTAATTACGACTCATTTCTTTATAGAAAAAGTAAATTAAATGAAGTTTCATCTAACATTAAAGTCTTCTTAACAGAATGTGAACAAATTTCAAAGACATGTTATCTTATGCGTATAAATCGAATTGAATGTATACCTACTGAATTAATAGCCTGATAATGCTGAGGCTATCAACCACTCAGTAAATAATCTAGACCTAATTTGTGGAACATTACCTTACCGACGCTCAATCGTAAGAGCTGGCCAAATTAACTAGGACGATTTGAATACGTCAAAAGATAATTATATAATACAGATACAGATCATTATAAATATATAAATAATGAATACCTCATAACTAACTGTTTACTCTATTGTTACTGAGAGCATGTCCTGAACCTAAGTATGCTGTAAGTACGTAGATGTAGCCAATTAAATGATTATCTTGGTAAAACTGTCGCGGAGCCACGGCGGGCGGCGGTACTACAGTGCCTTCTTTTGCGAGCATTATAATAACAGTAAAAACTCCAATAACTAGGCACCATAATAAAAAGTTGTCACGCTAGAATGATACCGTGATGAATATCAAGTAGGTAGGTATCATTTATTTTATCACTAGATTATCATAGTTTTCAGTACTATGGAAATTTGTTCAAGAGCGTAAGACAGTCGTTCGAGCTGTTTTGAGATTTATTATATATTTTTCTGTACAGTAGAGTCATATGAAATAGTACAGTAGTACTATTTCAGATGACTTTAATTTAAGATGGTAGATAGCGTTTTTCTGTTTATCTAAAGTAATTTGAGTATGCCTAATGTCCACTATCTACTAGCAATAAGAAGGCACAGGCTGATTGTGTTTCGGTCACGGATGCAAGTTTGCAGAAGATAACAAAGAATGAAGCATACAATACGTGTGAAGTCACGTTCTAGTATTTCTCGTTAGTTATTTATTATTTAGCAAGCGGCCTTGATGAAACCCTTAATTTGTTGGAAATAGAAATAGTGGGCTTTGCGCAAGAAGCCCACGTTCACAATGGAGCTAAATTTCCTAGCAAGAATCGCAACGCAACAGCCTTCGCAGTCTACATTTTATTCGTTGAATTTGCTGAAAGGCCTTTTGGAATAAAATTTTCTAGCTTTTAAATCCTCTTCTTACTTGGGGTCGAAGATGCAGAAATGTGATTTACAGTGATATGTGGACGAGGCACAAGGTGTTGCTGATTTTGCTCCAGTACAAGTTGCATTTCTGCGTGGGAACCGGCCACAATGCGGCTGGCTCTCACGCTCTCTGCTGTTTCTTGCGCCATTCTGCTCGCATTGTCGTGCTGCTGGTTTAGCTAATTGATCCCGGTTTTGTTGACAGTTCAGTATCAATGAAAATAGACGCACATCTCTTATTGTCGGTTCATCAAGCCAAAACTACATCGACCGCAAGAGAAAAAATTCTTACTATAAAAAACTGTTCAGCGAAAACTAAGTCATGGCATATTACCGCAATAATTTGTGGTCAACAACGTGTTGAAAGAAGACTTGGGAAGTCCTCTTAATATCTTCCAGGAAAATAGCACCTCGGATTAATGAAATGACTCATGTGTGATTAATGTCACGTATTTAATTAATAAATTAATAAATACAATTATTGTTAGCGTCGTGTGACCCGAGAGCTGATGAGCCAGATGGCGTAGTGCATCGGCATTGCCATACAGCGAGTATGCTGATGCACTGGTTATGGACGATATGGATCAGTCCAGTTACCTCTAGATTGCTTGCAACAGTCTGTAATTAGCTCAATTTTTCAGTTTGAAATAAAAGTGCTAGGTTGGTTATTTGATTGTTATTTTCAGTGTTACTAAAATTTTACCCTAAAAGAATTGTATTGACCGATATATTCAGCCAGCCGGCTAAATTATCTGCCAATTATCCGTGAAAAACCACTGGCAGCTGACAAGCGAAAGTCGTGCGGAATCCTAAAAACTGTTTGTGTCCAAATTACGAATTCATCACGCGATATGGCGTGCCTGCCAAGGAGGAGTTGGAATGAACCAGCTCTGTAATCCACCTCAACTACGCCTTTCCAACGCATTACGGATTGATTGATACCATTGCTTATTTGATTGATCATGAATCGTACAAAAAACTATTGTAGATTAATAATAATAACCTATTAGTAAAGCGTAACTAGTTGAGAGAAAAAATATGAGATTAAAAAACTAGAGATCGTTTCAACTAATACTGTTTTATCAACATTTGTAAATGAATTGTTTATACCTAGACTTGTGAGCCGGCAGCCTTTAATGATTCCGGCAGTGCAATGCCGTTCGGCATCCGCGCATCTTCGCTCAATGTTGTTCTAGCTTCGGCACATTAACACAATTTGTGTAGCATTTACATAATAATTGTAAAGACCAGTATGCCACAAGGTCTGGGTCTGTTTTTATCGCGCCATTTACATAACTTTATTTTACGCCTACATTCATCTTTGACTATATTTATCTATTATCGTCACTTACTTTAGTATTCTCATTCACGGTCAATGGTAGTCTGTTTCGGTAGCTCTTGTATTGAATTGTTACTTCGTGTTATTTTATACGATCTTATTCCCCAATAACTATGTATATAGTAGATTAGCTTCTGTCTGCTTCTTCGTGCGCATTTTCAATATAATAAGTTGGGCTATGCTCTAAATCTGATCAGTAGTTTTGGATATCCCTCATTAAATTCACATTTTTCTAACTTTGGGTTTTAATATTAGTAGAATTGACACTAGATCTCTCGGTAGCTCAATGCAGTGACTACATAAGTGCACTTGCTGCGTTTATTACTTCGATGACTTTGAACTTTTTAATAGCATGCGGCGCGGCGCCATCCCAAATAGAAATACCAATCTTTTCTTGCTCGACATTCTTCTCTTGGACATTGCCCTTTATAGAAAAGAATTGTCGAGGATCATTCATGGGAACTGTATTGAGTCACGCGGCTTTTAGAAGGTTACAAATCTTTCGAATTCGAAGATAGGATTAAGAAATTGTAATAAAATAATACTCATTTGAAAAAGATTTGAGAATCTCTGTTTTTCCTTGATTGCTTGTAAATCGATTCCGCTTATAACCTCTCGATATCTAGTAGGTATCGATACATCTTATTCATCGGGTATATCCATAGAAATATGTGATTATATGAGTACGTAGGTTCTTACTCTTTGCATTCGTTGCATTTCTATGGGTACCTATAACTATTTACTGACATATGTAATTTGTGACAAAATCATCGTCCTCGAGAACATTATGATTAATGTCCTTGATAAGTTTTTTTTAATATTTGCTTAGCTATCGACCAACATCCGCCCGCTGTCAAGGCTGCACGATAAGCCACTAGTATAGCCCTAGCGGGATTGCCTGTTACATAGATATGCTGGCCAAATATATACCAACACACTGGGTTAACCTCTGAAAATATTTGATCACAACTGTTAATATACATAGTTGATAAGAGTTATTAGAACCAACGGTCTTGTTGGTTTGGGTTTAGTTAATGGCAAGTGTCTCGCCAGTGTTTATTGCACTTGATTAAACAGTGTCTATGTTTAGACAAGCCCCTATTGTCGAGTCGTTTAAGTTTGATTTAGATCGGCTATAAATAGATAAACATTTTAATGCTAAGTTTGTAATTGATTTTAACAACATGGTTTAAAGTTCGCATCGATATCGAACCTTTCTTATAAGGCATTTTACAAAAAGAATGCTGTTTACATTGGAACTAATAGACGGCGTGGAAGTTTAACGGTGAGCGAGATAGGTATATAGTCAACAAATAAGCACTTTTATTTGACGGCTACATGTACACAAACCGCCCTCTTTTAACTTTATGAAAAGATCAATTGACAAATTCTACTTATTTCTATTAATTCTACTTAAGAGTGTACCTTATGTAATTTTATAGATAGAAATCGTTATTTATCTCAGAATCTGTGAAAGCTACCACCTTCATATTTAGGTAAATGATAAATCGAACTTTTATCTTGGATTCCGTCTTTTCAAAAACACGATTGGTGAAAATTTTCTCGATACTTTTATTTTTTGAAAAATACATGTTTTGCACACATTTTGCTATTTATCTCAGGAACCACCACATTTTTTTGTTGGATTTTTGTTTTGTCAAGAAACGTAGTAGAATTTCTTCGTTTTCGTCTTTTTAATTTTTCGATTAGTTGTGTAAATAACTTGTAATTAGGCATAACAGTTTTGGCGGAGCAAAATACGGAGCACGTCTATCGCTCTGTGCTTCTCACTCATACGAAAATCATATCTTGTCATCCTGCTCGAAATTTGAATTTTGGCTGAGGTATGGCACGCTCTTAACTCTACTTTACTATGCCGATCAACTAGGTAATTCTTTAATTCTTATTGTTGATCTTTTATTATGTCTGTTATAACTAGCCATCTTAAATATTATACGACATTCGAGTATTTATCTGGCTACTGTTAAAGTATTGTAATAATCAAAGTCTGCGTAATGCGAAGACATTGATAGCATGAGGCGCCGCCCCACGCTTATTTCTCTCAATTGTCTGCAGCTGCGCAATCCCCCGAGGATTCATGAGATAAGCTTCTTCCATCAATTATATCTTCATTCCTCCTTTCTTCGTCTTTACTCAATTTAACATTCCCACCACACGCTGCTGGTTGGTGCCCTTCTTAGTCTAATTAAATGTTTGTGGCATAAAGTAAAGTCTCATGTACTTTTTATTGCATTTTTGTATTTTTTTTATTTTGTCTTTCTAATACATTATATGAGTCTTTCTTAGGAAAGGATGTATTTTAGTATAATATTCAATCTACTATCATACCTAAACCATTTTAACTCACGCACACCAAAGCTATGGATACTAGACAGCACAATGAAAAACGCATCATTATCGGCACTTATCGTCGTGTTAGCCGCTATCGGTTGACGCCCTGCCTTGCGCAAGCGCAGCCATAACTCATCATAACTGATTTATGGCATTGTTTCGTCAGTTTTACAACTTTTATGTGTCTTATCAAATAGTTTCGGCTGTTTAGGTTTGGTGATAAGGAAATCTGGAATATTTATTGTCAGCACCATTACCTTCTATGTACACTACCTTATACATACTTACCTACTTATTAAAGGTTAGAATTTATTAAAATATTCTCTGATATGTTCAAGATTAATCTAACTAAAGCTTGAAATTGAGCGTTTATAACAAGTATTCACGCAATACACCAAAATGCATAGCTAACACACGGAATGTTGTCCGTTCAGTAGTAGGTACTAGTACCTCATTCCTAGCGATGGGCGATCAGCCGAATGTGTAATTACGAGGTATTACTTATTCCCTAGTAGGCCGATAATTGACTCGGAAATGATGATTCTTTGACAGTTCCTTCTTGGGTTTGGTTCTATTCTAGGTAAAGCAATAACGTCGCTTTGCCTAAATTATTAATTATCTTCTTACGCTTCGCACTATTCATTAATTGCATTACTGTTATTTTCAATAGTGCCATTCGATACTTTGTCATAATAACTGTCAGCTAATACTTTGGACCCATAGAATCAGAATAGGACAGCTAGCTTTATTTCAAACGAAAGTTATCGACTGACTCTTCAAATAGCAATCAATGACTTCTTAAATTAATGACCATTAGTTTTGGCGTTAACTGTCGGTAATTGGTCGTTTAGTGTCCGAACCGAGGGACAATTTCCCCGTTCGATTCGCCTATACTTCTGCCACTGTTTGCTACTTCCGCTCAATCGATTCGCACTTTCAATTGGAAGGTCGTTTTGATCTCTCTTTTTTAAATAAAATAAAGTGTCTCACTATACCTACATATATCCGGCTTCTTTAGTTATCATATTTAATTAAATTTGTTTAATTCCGAACACAATTATGATAAGGATTGAAAAGCCTTTTTTATTTTGTTTATACAAATGGTTGTACAAACTTTTCGGCACCAATAACAGGTCGGTAAGTTAAGTACGTCTAATATGTTTGATAACTAACATCTGCAAATGTAACAATAATTGCATTACACCACAAACCACATGTAGAAAGTTAATCGCAGAAATTACACCGTTTTATAAAATAACACTGTTTTACGTGTTGGTATTTGCAATTATAGTTATTTACAGAACTGCTAATCGGCATTGTGTAAACAAGTTCATAATAAGTTCATGTAATCTTGTCGATGCGGTTTCTACAATCATTGAAATTGGGAAAGTCCCTGGAATAAACTGTTTTGTAACTTCTTTTCATTGAATTTATAGCATTGACTTTATTTTTCAATAGGCCAGTATAATTTCACAAATAAGCGACAAAATAGCATCTGTGAAAGTGTCACAAACAAAATTGATGCGATTTGGAATGTTCATAATTGATCATTTACTTTCTGCTTGTTGAGCATGCGGGTCTGCGTAGTAAGTACCTACTCTCTTCTGTTTACTGGTACTTCGTATTTCACCGAAATATTATCCATCATAATCTTGTCGTTTAAAAGTTTTTAAATAATCTTTTAGATCGTCTTTTCCGTATTGTTATTCTATTCCTAAGAAAAAGAGCTAAACTACATATTTTATTAACATGTTATTTCCATATTTGCGGATCGCAGTTGTGTTCACTTCGAATACTTGAATGCGTAATTGCGAATCCTTCTCTAGACCACGTAATGAAATTCTTGTCACTTGTTAATTGCGGATCAATAAATGTATGAGAATGCATTGATGTACGCTGCATACCTACAAGACGATTCTGTGAGAAAGTTTAGTTTTTTGAGGAACATCTTGGCTTTCAAGGTGTCAGGTTCTGCGGTTTAGAGGAATTCAATTTAGGGACCTCGTTGCGGTTAGCTGAGGCATCTGGTCAGCCGTGTTTTGAGGTTTCTGAAATTGGTTACAAGATGGCCCACTTTGTTAAACTTTGAAAATGTTCGCGTCGCCTGGTATTGTTTTGATCGTGCCCAATAAGTGAACTTACTTTTTTCTTCTCATTGGATAGTGACTTATATGTCGACGCGTTTTTCAATTTACGTTTATGTGGATTATTACTGGATTATTATGATAAAGAACGACAGACCAGTTTCATACTCGGAACCTCCGATTGGTCATTATGGATTTTATATCTATTTTTTCCTACACACCTAATCTTACATTCAAGTCCCGTTCTACCAGTGATTTGTATGATACGCTCGTGTTTAGTTTTTGTTCACATTAGGTACAATTTTGGCGCGATGACTTCCGGTGACATCTACCGTTGCGCTGGAATTAATGAATCTAAGTAAGCATTATCCACAGAATATTCTGATCATAATTTAATTTCTTCTATATCATAACTTTTCAACTTTAAAGTTTACTCCATCGACTCATTTCTTTTTGAGCATGATATAAAATCTTCACAAAACTCTTTTTAGGGTGTTCCAGTTGCTTTCTTTCTGTGGTTATGTGGGTACCTACATATTATCAGAGAATTCACAAGCGGATGCTAACGGTGGTGATTATAGTGTCGGCTTGAGTCACACATACTAATACATATTTCATGCTCTTTTATTCGACCGGATTATCTGGAAGCCATTTCAAACATTGCGCAACATTTCTGAGCATTCCCTGCAGCCGTTCCCAGCTTTTAATAAAAAGATGTCAACGTTTCTTGTGAAGTTACGTTTGGGACGACAGTTTATTTAAAATACTCCGTCATTCGTTGCATAAATCTTGGAAAATATTATTGAGAGGAGTTATTAGAAAGATTTACTTTAAACAATTCACTTCTTCAGAATTACGTCGCAAAGGACTCCCTGCATATTATTAAAACCTAGATAGGTTTTAATATTATGAAACAAGACTCACCTTGAATAATGATCACTTCAGTGTGATGGGGTTTGTATTTGTGCTTTGTATCTAACAAGTGGTCCGTTCCAGTTCCGCGCGGGTTTACAAACATTTAACAAAATTTTTAATTTTTTACACCGGTTGGGTTACGTTATTGAAGTTTTATACGGAATTCTAATTTTTTCTTTTGTAGTTTGTTCAACAGTCAGTGTTTCACAACAGTCTGCAGTTAGCTCAATTGTAAATACTAGCTATTATTTAGTTAAATGCTTTTTTGCCCTTCTTAAATACTTTTTTAAAATATTTATAGCCTTTATTAATCAGGGATAATGAAGGATTCTAATGCTGATATAATTTTTCATAACGGTCCAGTAGTTTCGGAGCCTATTCAATTCGAACACACGATCAAAACTTTCCTCTTTATAATATTAGTATAGATGTTTCCACGTGTTCCCAGAGTTTTCTTATCATGGTGATAATACATTTTATGATAGAGCCGAACAAAAATAGATGTTACCATTCCGGAAATGGAATTAAAAGCCCCATGACGAGTACATTTGCCATCGAGCATACAAATGGTTCACAAATCGTATAGGATCGATGCGATTGACCTGACAACTTGCTGTCAAGGCTGTACTTTGTGTCATTCCATGCTAATCAGCTAATTTTAGCATTTCCAGTGCGCGTCACATAATACCCATATGAAATGGTAATGGTGTCGAATTCTGTACTATTTTTAGACTACATTGTTATCTCTTGTTGTTTTTTGAATCACCGAAATAGTTTTTATGTACACATATTTTATGCAAATTTAAATTATTATGTGGAATTTTTGTAAGCTCTATTTTACGATCCGCCCCAGATTGGCTTCCTCTGTCTGCCGTTCTTTCGCAAATAACAACTTTGTCAGAAACATTTGCACACATCCAATGTCGACTAGGTACACTATATTTAAATGTCACGATTCTGAGATAGGCGACAACCAATTAAATTGAATTGAAATATCGACGATTGCCCAAGCATTCAACATCACATGACCATTTTTGCCCCACAGCCAATTATTTTGGATGCTATTAATCAACACAAGTAACCGATGCAAGCGGATATTCTTCCTTCTCTATCAGATTGCCTTAGAAAAAGAGAGATGGTTTTTAACATCTCGCGTTTCGTTCGTCGTTTGAGCCATATTAGGTACAGCTTTGATCGTTGTCGTAAATTGTTAAAGATGCTGCTTTTACGGATGCAGCGGTTTTTGGGATTACATAACTGGGTTCGGTGGCTGCTGCATTTTGACTACCAACCAAAGTTATTAATATGCATTACTTTCTTTAACACATTTTCAAACAGCACGGAAATTGGTTGGATGGTTTATAAGGTTTGCTTTTAATTACCGGATTAAATTACCCTTAATTATTTTTAGAAGTTAATGGATATTTAACTCTTCACAGAGCTCTTAACTATATTCGGTAAGCAATAGAGCCAGTTCTGGCAGAAGTAAATTATTGAAACCAAGAGTCCAAACAATAAAATTGTCTGAAATGCCGCACAATAGCGGAAACTACATATAATTTACTGAATGATGTTCCAGCCGAAGCAACACCGCCAGGTTTTAGTCCATAAATTGTACAGCACATCACATAACGTGAACAGTCTAACAGCGATATTTAACTGTGTAAACTGTAATTGGAGAAATCCGGTGTTCGGATCCTAGTCCGGCTACCAAAGAGACAACTTCCGAACAACCATGATAGGAAGGGGAAACGGTGATGTTATTGGAAACAATAATATCGTAAAAAACAGCTTGGTTAAAATATTGGGAAATGCCCTTATAGAGAGCCAAAGCAAAGTGTTTTATCATGTTCAGCTTTTCTGAACATACAACCCTATCATAACATGGCACACGTCACACAAATCAACCACAAGAACAAAAGGAATGCAATCAACCATTAGTTGGATCAACATGTCGAATTAACATTCAACAATCTACTATTTCTGTACGCTGTGCAGTCGTGGGCGAGCAAACAGATTTGTTTGCTAAATCGCCCGAATCAATGTCAGTAACTGATGGACCGGACGTTGTTTGCTTTTAAATAATGTTTGAACTTTACCAGAAGATCAAGGTTTTCTTAACACTGATTTGAGGATGATGTAGCCTTTGTCTTTGTTTGATCAATTTATAACATTACTTGATTGACATATATTTTTCTGATCTGATCTTTCATATCCTATCTACCATTAATCATATCCGTGCTAACATCACACACTACTAGTTTTCTGATGTTGTCTTTAACGTGATCCATATTTGGCACAAGTGGTTAGCTATCTGCCCACGGTTGATTCCCAGTTGATAAAACTGTAATAGTCTACGATAAAATGTGTCTACTTTCAAAATACCTCAGAAGTTCTAATAAGTATTGGTACTGACTGAGGTATTTTGTAGATCAGCATTGTTGGTGAAATGCTAAGGGGAAAAGGGACGCGATGCTTCCGACTGGTATTGATAAGGACCAATAAAGCTACCTCTAGATTGTTTGCAGCGCTCAACACCAGCAGTTGCAAGCAGTTGGCTCAACTAGTCTTAATTTGTTTCCAATAAAATAAATATTGTTACATTATAGATACCTACATATTATTTACTATGCATTGAATACGACCAGCACACCCTGAACAAATATCTGCAGATCGTGCAAGCATTTGTCAAGAAGCGGAAATCGAATCCGAAACCTACTAAATAGCAGGCGGTTGCAATTAACAAGACAACGACGGGAATAAACCGGTTTGTGAAGAAACTGCCACACTCAAGAAGAAATAATTCGTAGTCAGTTGAATGTCGATGAATGTCAAGTCCAATCGATCAACGCACAATAAATGTCTGCTACAGTCCTCACGCAATGTAAACAAAATAAAATGTGTTGACATACAGAACCTTGCACAACTAAAATAAATAATACCTAGTACTGTACTGATCTGGCCAAAGTGGCCAATGGTAAGGTTGCAAATATCAGAGGAATCTTTTAACTAGAATATAAAGCTTAAAATGAAACAAAGCTTTAACAAAAAGCTACTCCATGCTAATGTGGAACATCTGTGGTAGGCGTTGTTGCTTTGTTTGTAAGTAGGTCTTGCCAAATTGAGTAAATGCTAACGAGTTTACGAGCTACTCTTTTGGCACATGTGCGTACATGGGGAATTGAAGGCCGAATTTCATATAAATCCTTTATGGTTTAAAGTTGATGATGGGTCTTGATGTTCCACTGGTGGCAAAAGCAACAAAGGACTTTTTTAAAAGACATCGGGCAAACTAACCTTGCCTACCCATTTATTTTGTCAACGTTAGCTACACCGGAGTAGTTCTATTCAATAACTGTGTTATTAACTTGTATGTCGTATTTGTATGGACTCCGGATATTTAATTGGGCAGCATTCCAATGCCCGCTTTATTATATCCGTTTGGATGTTGTTTGACTTTGAGTTTAATAGCTAAAGTTTGTTTAATTAAATACTTAATGCCTATTACCTACTTATTGGTATCGTTAATATTGGTTTATTTACTCATTTAATAATTTATAAGCAGTAATTTTTTTTGGAACTTTGGACCAGTAAAAAGTAAATGAAAGTTAAATACGTATTTTTTAAACCTGCTTTGTAGTTAAAATGCTGGAATATTAATGTAGTTATTTTTCTAAAGAAATGAGAGTGATATTTTAATTTGCTTAGTTGCGCTTTACTCTCCGTAGAAAGGCGATTGTTCTCGTCTCCCAGCGGTTTCCAGCTGGCTCTGAGAACGCAAAAACAATGAGCTTCAGCATTTCATACAGTAACTGAACAGATAAACCGGATGCAAGTGCTTAGGATTTTAATGGATAAATAGGTGGAAACAGCAATTTTTAGGTTTACCTCCTAGTTTAACAAATTGAATACTAAATTCCGTAGAACCATTATTGACGCAATAAAAGTTGCGAACGGTAGCGATAAAATCAAATGAATAGTCTGAACTCATCATACAAATTCTTTTAAAAAAACTCTAACAGTCTTCCTGTTTCCTTCAATTGGCCTCCACCTGTATCAAATGCCATTGAATCTTTACCGAATGGCCAAAACATGTCGATAAATTTTCAAAATCGTCAAAACCATCGCCACCCTTGCACTTGATCACGTGGCGGAGTTCTCTTGTTTAGTTAGGGCGCTTCCAGGAACTCTCTGCCTACGCCTTTGTGCTGGAAGGGGACACTTCCGTCATGAACTGTCCATTGTTGCGATCCTTCGATCCTATTGTGGGATATTGAATGACGGACACAGTGATCAGTTTGAACTATTATTGATAGCGTTGCAATATTTACGAAATACATAGATCGATTTAGTTATTTGAATTGTAATGAACTTGGAAGAACAGTTACAATCGTGATCATTATGTAGAACTATAATTAATGATAAAAAATATGAAACTATCGCACTCAGTTTGTACTGCCACTGCATAATGATGGTGCAGTGACAGTACTGAGTCCATACGAGAGTGCATCGCTAACATGAGATTCAACAGTATGCATCTAGCTCAATTGTTAATACTAGCTCTAATGTAGTTAGATAATTGTAATTTTCTTTGGTAATTATATTGTATTAAGTATATCAATTCCTCGTACCTAGGTATCGTACCCATAATACAAGGTCTGCTTACCTTGGCGCTAGATGGTGTTGGGTGAATTGTCCAGCATAATTTATTTAAAATGTCTTCGACTGTGGTATGACTCTGTTAGTCATACCACAGGCCATACTGTCTAATCGTAATTTCTTAAAACTTAGCTTGATCATCCAATAATACGCGGGGGTGTATTGTTTCAGTTAGAGCATGCTAAAGCACGTGGCGGTGTCGCCGCACCGCGCGCGCGGCGACTCCGTCAGCCTGGCGTCCTCCGCCTCCTGCTGCTCGCTCGGCAGTCTCGACCTCCGCCACGACTCCGTCTCCGACCTCTCCAACAGAACGGTAAGCCTCCTTCATATTTGTAGCATCTGGCAACAGCTCAAGCCGAGGTTTTTGGGCGAGTTGCCCCAATCTAACTTTTACCGGTGTTTTTTTTTTTTACCCTCCGCCCGCCAAAAGTCCGGTAACGCTATCATGGCCATCTACGGTAAACAACATTATAGTCCAATTGAAAAAAAAACTTCTATAAATTCATCGAGTAGGTAGGTACGTATCCAGTTTATATTCTACCTTCTAACCACACTGGGAAATTCACTGTCAAATCTTGTTGGTGGGGATTATAACGCACCGTGATGTTTTATTTGAACTGATATGTACGAACTTGAAAATGTTTCACCAACATCAGACTATGTGGTCGAGCTTGGTTTGTGGAGTCCATTAGTATTTACAATGAGTTTAATAAAAGGATACGATCATTAAGATCTCTACTCGGATAATCAAAAAAAATCTCGAATATACGAGTAAATGTGTTCGTTAGGTAAAAATAAAGTGGAGTATATATTTCAACGCCAGAATGGCACCTATGACTGATAAACTATTCAGATTCAGATTCAATAACTTTATTTCTTTAGGCTTACAAAATAAGCACTTAGACAAGTCAAATTTCAAACAGATAATTATTAAAATAAGAAATAATTAGTTATTGATTTCTCTTCACTTCAATTTTATTGTACCTATTACCTAGATAAAAGAAAGCAAGTACATAACTGTTGAAGAGAATAATATGGGCAACGAGGTCACAACCTGTTAAAGCGATTTGGCTCGAAACAGGAGTAAAGTAGCCAAGTTTAATGTAATTCAAAGTTACGACATTGATTACCATTTCCAATAGTCGCGGGCGCATGTCTTAGATCTACGGATTACTGTTCCCGGGTGGTCCTTCCTAGCTTATGATCTTTTTTCCCTATCAGTTTCATGATATTCGTAATGATTCTGCAACAGTACGGTTTACGTTGAGATGCCATCCCGTCATTATGTGATTTCACTTTCTACTTGTACACCGGAATTGCCATCGGTTCCCATGGTAATGAGAAAAAACATAATGTGACATGAAGCTAAGCCACTACAGGAAACGATTGTGTACCTACTTTGCAAAAGGGCCGTAATGTATTTTGGAATACTTCCCACTTCCCGTATCGACTTTATCGGCTACCTTATGGCTGTGTATGGTCGCAAGAATGTTTATGTCGATTTGTAGGGGAACTGGATTCGTGAATTCGAATTTTTACATTACCGTAAAAGTTGTGTAATTTATGGAAACGATAAGCAAAAACAGTTTAAGTTTATCTCAGATTATTTTTGAATTTCCATGGTTTTATTACATAATAAAGTAATGGACGTTCTCAGACTATCGCAATGTTCTGATAAGGTTTAATTAAAAAAAAAAAAGGTTTTTCTATAGCCTACACTAGCATCCATAGTGCAAAGGTCATTCTACCCGTTGAGAAACAATTTCTCCAAAACTTTTTCGAAATCTTTCTCCACTTTTGTTGTTTCAAAACAATAGCCAGTTTCAACATTGAAGCTTATGATCACCTCCAAAGGGTGCTAATTACCGCGACAATGACATTTGATGGCCGACTCAGATTCGCTGATCTCTCAATTGTTCGGCGTGAGCAGTATGCTTTGAGAGCAGACTGCCATTGTTTGTGCGCAATGGAAAGTATAATAGGTGGGAGAGTTTCCAAATTTACGAATTGCAGGCTCTTTAGTAATTTAGATATGACTTAATGACCTTTCTATTTAGCCATTTTTACTGCTGGGAAACGTTGTTCACCAAACAATGCAACTATTAGCAAGCTGAATAGAACACCACAAATTAAAGAATAGATATATTTATTAAAAGGTACGTTATAGATGCATCCATCAACAAATACATATATTGTGCGACATAACTGAGTATTAGGTACTGTAACTGTGTGCTCTTTTTTAATTTTAATCTACATAACAAAGCTGGAAATTTTTTTAATGAAATTAATTTCTCAGCGTGTTGCCCATATGTAGTAGTGTTTATTGCCTTATCATAATGTTGTATTTTATAGAGAACATGTGCTAGTCTATTGCTTCACACTATTGCTTCTCATCAAGATTTACTCTGACCGACCCACTTTGGTTACATAAATCATATTTAACGAGTGGTACCAGCCATATATGTACGAGATTTGCAAATTTTACTAAGCTTATTTTCTTTCCACGTAGCCATACAGTCTTATATTTATTCAAGGTCATCTACTACAGTAGGTAAGACAAGTCTCGACAGTAATTTGGTATCATCCTCCTTCCATCATCATCAGTCATCATCAGTTTCTTTTCTAAGTGCTTCATTAACGCTAATTTATTTTCACCTATTCAATGTCTCATCATCATTTCTTCATTTATAACATGCTACTACTACCTCTAAATTATATCTGATCTTTTAAATCAACTTGGCGTGCAAATTTCCTTTTTTCATACCATTGGCAGTTTATAAAAAAAGTTGAAAAATTGTGTTTGATTTATGAATTCCCCAAGACTGCAAAATGTTGGGTCATGTAATCGTGGAATTAGTATTCTACAAAGAACAATGAGAACGCCCCCAATTCTATTGACTTTCCCATATCGTTTAATTATTGCCTGCGCTTATAACGGCGTGTACTGAGTTTGTATGGATTGTGTGAACACATGGGAACGTGGTACAAAACCTATGCGGCATGGATTTTATTTTTCCTGTGTTATTAGAGCATACCGCAAGTTTCCCACATCAACGTGGCTCTAGTCTAGCTGCAACTACCTCTATATCTTCGTTATGCATGTCAATACGGAAGTCCCTATATGTATTAACACGCAATCATTTTCTTTGTCTATAGTACTAGTTAGGTGATAGGTACGTCTACAGTTAGACTTAGCAGCCAATTATTGCCATTCCATGTAGTGTTTCTGTTATAATGAACTATCATAATCATCTTGCTTCCATTTTATATGTATTTTATTAAATTACGCACTTTACTATTTCCATAATAGGATTAAAAATTATATTTATGTCATCAAATACATCCTTGACAATAAACCTCACTGCCATCTTTATCATGCAAGTTATTAGATCTTATATGGACGCGCTTAGTATTAATTTCCGCTGGCAAGTAAAATCTTGTAAGATACAGTACGTTCCTCTTCCCACGGTCTCGTTGACATGTGCGCGGGAGTACATCTGCAACTGCACTGTAGGCTCGTTTCCCATTATTGTGCCATTATGTGCACTTTTTGCGGAATCCTCGTTTTTGCATGCTTTGCACCATTGTTTTTGAGATGTGTAAGGTGTTATAACTAATAAGAGTTTGATGTGGATCAGACAGTTGTCGGAACTCAAAGAAATCTGATAGTATTTACTTTCTAGAAATTCGCTCATCACAGGTATTGTGGCACTCTCGCGCAATACGATGTGAAGAGTCGGGAGAGTCTTTTCGCACGAATGTATCATGACCGTCATTGTAGATGTGGTTAAATTATAAATTCATTCAATTATAATAATCTTCAGCTTGGTGACTTAATTCGCTATTGATATCGAAATCCATAAAGCCCTACGTCATATCCTGCATGAATATGCATCTTGTTGCATAATGCTGGGCCCGAATAGAGTCGCACCGGCTGCGGCTGGCCGCAGTCACAGTCATATTCATCGGTACCACGTGGTCACCATGGTCTTTCACTTCCGCCCATTACACAGCCATATCATCGGGATCGACTTTCTACTATAACAGGTGAAATACAACTGAATGGTAGGTACGAACGTTATGATCCATTTTTATAGATTACCTTCTTTTGAATGCTAGTAACATCAAGTTAATAAATAGATTTGTAATAAAAAATGGTCGACTATAAGGAACCTGCTCCTTTGTCGGTTGTTAACGTTACAAGAGTATTAAAAGCTGTAGGAGAAGGAACATAGCTAAATAAATAAAATAATTACAAAGCGTTTCTGTTGGTTTTTAAGATTGACTTGAGCAGCGGCAGAGTCCATGAAATAGTGAGAGTGAATTATTATCAATCTCTTCGATCTACAGACATTTGAGTCGAAATGTAGAAAGCAATAACAGATATCCGATTACATCCTTGTCATTGGTGACCAAATTACAATTGGCTTCTGTTTTTATAACAATCATCGCCACCAAGAACCTCACTACTGTGTCCATTAGCCAAACTTTCACACACACAATAACAAAGGTATGAAATTGCTTTAGCGGCGTGTCATTTCACCTAACCGGATTCTTAGGTATAGCTACTGTCAAGGATACCTAAGCTAGTCTATTTTTCTATAATGTCATTGGCAGCCGCTCTAGTTTAGGCTAATTTTGTATATTTTGAATGATTGTTTAATTATTTGGTCAGTTAGAGGTTTTTTCAAAGCATATAAATGTTTGCTAACCCCTTCATGTTTGCAGAGCCTAATTAAAACATATAAGTTAAATGAGATATCAAATCTCATCACATAGCTGATCTATAGGTTCCAAAAAGTCACCTCCAGCTAGTGACAGTGCGGTGACCTCTAGGTACCTGTTATAGACTATTGTATCGATAGTTATTCATCGTACGGATAATACGAGCGCTGCATACGACACATTGTGTAGTGAGAAACGGATGTTGAACGTAAAGGACGCAAGCGCATGTTAAGGAATGTCAGTGGATTTTACGAATGCAAATTTTATTAAACCGAAAATATGATGCTCTCCATCTACAAACAGATTGAAGATTAAAACCCTCTAGAGGAATGATAGGAAGTATGAAGTGCAGGTATAATAATCAATATTGAGAATTAGGAAGGTACAAAAAAACATGGCAGCTGTAAATCACTTCCCACAAAAAATAATAAAAACAAAAGACACACTTGAATTAAAATTATTGGAATATGTAAAAGAGGAATATCCTTGAATCGTGTAGAATTGAAACACATTCGGAATTCCAGTAATGTAGCTTACTTTGTTGCATTACATTACAACATAATAATTCCAAGTTATTATTGAAGTGCCCGAGATTATAGGTCTAGGATGCGCTGACGCAGTGAAGCGCGTCGCCCGCCACATCAGCGTGTGCACTCGGGCATGCGTGAGTTATACCTAAGTCGCGTCGCTTTGCCACATATACCTTATTAACAAATACCTACTTAGTCTTTGCAACGATTTCATTTCCAAAATTTATTTACCTATACCCTTGCTTGGTAATTTGCTAAGTACATCTACTTTCAAGGCAGTCAGAGTCTTGGTAAAGATTTTCTTTAAGTATTTGTATCAGTTGAGCTATCATACCTTATAGATAGCTGACAACCTGAATATAGCTCAGTCGTCTCTAAAATACGAGTATAATTACTTATAGATTCAATATAAAGAATGTAGCGTCTGCTATGTACCTTGCGACTGCATATGGCTCTGTTGAGCTATAGTTTGTTTGCAACAATCTGCCGCAGTTAGCTCAAATGTTTCCACTGTCTGTGAATACTTAAAATAAAAATATCTACGCAATATATCATATCCTTTAGTATCATGCAAAATTATGTTTTGATTGGCTTATTATAATGATAGTATCGCAACAAATCATTATAATTACGTCCTGACCTGAGGCAAATATTTGTCTCAATAAATGTCACGTAACTACATCGTCTGTGTGTAGCAATCTGACCGTAAAGTTGAAAAAGATAAATGATCCATAGTTCTAGTAATTGCAAACCTATTTAGCTCTATTTAGTTATGTTATTATGACAGGCTGTAAAGTTATTTTGGCTTTGACTTAGTTTGTCCTGGATATTTTTGCGTCACCAAACATCTTGAGCAGAGTGGATATAGTCAACTAATTGGCACCCAAATACTGAAGCAATTGGTCTATTGGTTTAATTGTCGGTATGAATTGGCGTCAGGGCCGCAGGCGATAACCCGGCTGCGAGTATTTTAGGAGCCGTCCGCGATATCGATGGTCCACGCGGGCGGGACTATTGTTGTCGTAGGGATGGGAAACAAGCCATCATTCTATGCTGATTCATCGATAAATAATGTAAGTTGTGTAATTTTTATTTGCAAAGATAGTAATCAAAAATAAATATTTACCTACTTGGACAGGCAAGTTCAGGAAACTCACCTAACTATTCTACAAAAAAAAACTAAAATAAATACTTTACGATTCATTTAACCGATCATGTGAATTATATGCCACTCCACAACAGACACTGGCAGAGTAATAGTAAAGTAGAAGGTCAGGAGAACCAGGACATTACATAGAGATTACATCCACCACCCCAATCCCATGAGAAGAATCATCGACAAGGGCCGGCCCTGGCCCGGATACCGGACGAAGGGCGCAGGGCCCGCCGCGATCAATTGAACTCAATAGAGGAAGGAAGCTATCCCGGATATGCACTTGTTTGTGCTAACCAGAGCGAACCCGTGACAATTTTTGTAAACCATTTACTCGTAACGTGCTACTATTAGTTACCATTATGTTTTAGAACTCTGTTATGTGTTAGTCTTTACGAAGTTCTTTAATGTAATTATTATGATTTCTAAGGAAGCGAGTGCCGCCAAGTCATAATGGATCAAGTCGCAAAAAAAACATAATCAGAATCAAACTCTGTTCTACATACATTAAAACTACAAAGGACTCACTGGTGTTTATCATGGCAACAAAGACCTTTTGATGCAGTTTTCCAAGGCACTCGAGATTTCATCAGCAAAACAGCAAGCCCTTTTGATTAGCCGTTAATCGATGTCAACCATACAAAGGTCGATAGACCAGTTGATCCCAATGACATGGCAGCGGAGGAAGGAACTGCATGCTCCGCGACTCCGGATCTACACTTGCTGCGCGTTCCAGCGCGTGCTCGCGCTATTTACGAGCCCAACACGAACTCAGTTCCGTTTGATAGTAGGTAAACAATAACAAATCATTAGGTAACGAGGGGGTCAAAAAGAGCGGATGTTTCTAATTTGAAAAGCTTTTGTTCCAATCGTGTCTCCAATAGAAACATAGACACAGATACAGAACTGTGATTTGATGGACATATATTTGTTTTCATCATCATCATCACCGGCCTATTATAGTCCACTGCTGGACATAGGCCTCCCCTAATGAGCGCCATTATATGGCATCATTATTAGGGGGTTATTGCCCATAATCCCCACGCTGGGCATGCGGGTTGGGAATCGCAGTTCGGTGTAGTTGTTCTGCAGAGGGCGCTGCTGCCCACCCCCCGGTGTATTTCCCTTAGTCGCCTCTTACGACACCCACGGGAAGAGTTGGGGTGGTGAAATTCTATGCCGGCACCACACGGCCATATTTGTTTTAGTTATAGGAATTTCAAATACGATTTTAATATTGTTTATGAATAAAGATGATTATTATGATTTGGTTTTAGTTAATTTCTTATTTCACAAATGGCTGCAAAGTTTGAAATAGGCTAAAACTTGTCATCAACAATGATCAAGGACATGTAATGCATCCTGCAAGTCATTGATCATTGGCAACGATTCAGTTCAAATTGAATCAAATAACAATGTCTGGCGCCACCCCGGAGGCTTCACGGTATTCTTGCCTTGAAGGTTAATTGTTTAATGCGAGCCTGCACAGTATCTCACCTACGTACCCGCACTACCCACTGAACGGAAAGTTGCATCGGCACGCGCACGACCTCGCCTTTCTGGGAAATGACCAGTTGTCGCCAATACTCTTGCACAACTCGACTTGGTATTCACCTAACCTGACCATTATTTTTTTTTGTCAAAGCGGGACGCTTGCGTGAGACGAGGAGAAAAAAATGCTGTTATTTACTTTACTTCTTTTTATTAAAAAATAATCTTACTTCTAGGCAGTTGTTTTATATTTGTCGGAGGAGCAAATATTTTTCAAGATATCGGGTCTTGTTTTTAAGTATGAATGTAGCTGGTTACATGATTTATTTATGTTAGTCTTGGTAATGAGAATAGCTTTCAATACAGCGACACTTAGTTGTGTTTTCTCACTTGTCCATATTTTATTCATTATGGAAAACACTCGTTCGACAGGTGCGTTGCTTCCAGGCAGACACAGAATATATTCAGTAATTATTCGAAAGTTTGCAAAGTTGAGATTGTTTGCATGAAAGTGTTTGAACAACTCCACCCAACGATCTTCAGCAGTAACATTTTCAGCATTCCAGCTTGTGATTTTTTCATTTGTGACGTAGCTGGAAAAAAGCGAAAACTCGTCGAAAACATTAGTATCTTGGCTGTTAGTGAGAAACCCTTGTGTGATCAATAAATCCACCACAGTCTGCACTTCTTCCCACGTAGGTACTTTTGTCAAATTTGCCCATTCAAAAATTTGTAGTTCATTATTGAACTGACACCACTGCTCCAAGTATTCTTTACTTGTCTTGTAAAATTCAGCCGCCGCAGTCTTAACATTCTGCTGATCAGCAATATCAGTGTCTTGTAGTAGATTACGGACGGTGTGTGGAAGGAAAATCGAACTTTCCTTAAGTGCCAAATTGTCGCGGAGACGATTAATTTCCTTAGCAGACTCTATTGCAGACACGTTTTGTCCTTCGATCTTCAACACAACTTGATGAAAGGTCGCCGCCTGTGCGTGCATAAAATATAACCAAAGTTCAGAGCTAGGGTTTTCAAAAAATGTTTTTAAAATATTTGGGCATTTATCGATGCTGAGAAAATAGCTTTTCAAAGGCTGATACATTTTTAAAACTCTGTCAAGCGCTGGCATCAACGCAAGCCACCTTGTTTTACTGTAGCCCAACAGTTTCCTATACTCTGTGTCAGTGGATTCACAAAAATCTTTTAAAGCTTCTACTCGCACACTATAGATATAGAAGAATGAATAAATTTTCACGATTATGCATTCAAAATCAACTGGGAGACAATCTGCGGCTGTTTTCACTGCATTGTGTACTATGTGGGCTCCACATCCAATTCCAATGGTTGTCTCCCGAGTGATTGATTCAATTTCGCGTAAACATTATTACTCCCTTTTCTATTTTTTCCTCCAAAGTTGCAGTTTGTATTATCTCCGCAGAATGCTACAATTTTCTTACTTAAATCATTGCAAGTTAATAGTTCCTTTAGGTAATTGACAATTATATCAGACGTTTCGCCTGGTTGCTCTCGAAACTCTAAAATCTTGACTTTCACGCCTTCATGGGGTACAAAATAGCGGATCAAAACTGGGAATAATTTTATCGAGCCATGGTTTGACGCATCCGTTAGTAAGCTTATGCAATGGGCTTCGCGAAGGTGCTCTGTCAATTCTTTTGTTGCCATCGGTGCCAGCACATTAACAACAATAGCCTGAGATTTTGTACGGGCACATTTAAATTTTTGCTCAAAACAAGTTTGTATCAAATTAGAAGCACAGTCATTTGAGCGAAAGCTGTGATTTTCTTGCACTGTGTGATACGCCCACGCACCTTCCGCTGCAGCTATATCCAAATCTTTGGAAGTCGGCAAATCGGTTCTTTTAAAAAAACTAAGCATTGACGAGCTTGAAGCAGCAGCTTGATCGGAAAGCTTATGTTTTTCCGATTTTAAATGTTTCTCGATATCGCTGGCACCTCCGTGTCCAACACTAAAATCAGTACGACACTTTTCACATGTAACGTCCGTTGCTACACCGCCGATTCTTTGTTTAATGAAAGGATACTTCGTTTGCAAAGTAATATTAAAGGTGCACTTTCGTTTAGGCATTTTTGTGATCTTACAATAAGAAACATGTGAAACAATAATAATGGGTGCGCTCCGAACACTCGCTCTCGCTCGACTCGACTCGCACAGTGATTGTTCGCGGAGTCGAGTCGGGCGGAATCTATCCGTCCTGCTCTTACTCAAGCTTCACTCGCTCTCTTTTCTTCACCGCGCTGCGCTCGCGCCCGCCCGCACATTGTGAATACAATATAGATATAGGTAGGTATTGGTCTGTTTGCGAAAGCGGGACATTTTTGCTCTCGCTGGGGACAGCGGGACAGACAGTCTGAAAGCGGGACTGTCCCGCCCAAAGCGGGACGTATGGTCACGTTATATTCACCGCGACATTCGACATCGGAATTTACTGGATTGATCTGCTGTTACGGCTGTCATTGAACATGTTCGAGGAAATTTCTAAGAACATTTAAGTGCTTTGAAATTAAGCTATGTATATTATGTTTATTATATTAGTCGTCATCTCATCGCTAGTCCTATAATTACAACTACTTCAGATTGACCTTCTTATTATTGGAATTTGAAAATTCAATGATTATGACTGTTTCGCATTACATTTTTTCTATCTACGTCACACATAGGAAATTTCAATCGCCATTTGATAAAAACAGTAACAAAGCCGTCAAGTACCAATCTAATACTACCTACTACAAGCGACCTTGCGCTAGTCCGTCTATGTATCCGCCTGCTGTTGATTACTATCATAGTTAGAGTTACCAGCTTAAATGGTGAATACTTATTATATGGCGCCTCAAATGATAATTGATCGTTGGTATCAGATATTAAAAAATATTAAATGTAATGAATATTAGAAATTATCTTGAATTTGAACAAAGATAGTTCATTTTGCACTTATTGTACTTATATGTTACAACCTTAACGGTCCTAATTACAATACAAGTATGCAAAGCTAATCTTATATTTTGGTCAATAAGGTTGCCTTCCATTGCTTTATCTTATTCTCATGCCAAGTTGGATTATTTTTCCATCGAGTTTTTGCTTAAAATTCAGTGCCGTTAACGTCAGCTGTATCGTTTCAGATAAAATTTGCCTAATCAGTTCTGCTTGAAGCTCGTTCACACAAAAGTTTTTCTAATCCCAACTAATCTAATCTTTGGTTACACTCCTTCGCTGATAAATAGAATAACTGTGAATCTGTTGCACAATACAAATATAACACCACTGAACCCTGGCTCTTCACCACAATGATGATGATGTGCCCCTAGCCGAATTACGACCCGGTGACTCAACGGACACTAGCCATGAATGCCGGACTTTTACAGTGCACAAGTGTGTGCGTAAATACAGAATTTTATATAAGCACACTTGGTGCACTAATGTACTCTCTACTTTGCTACTTTCTTATACTCGTACATACAACCTTATTGTCTTTTTGTTTTCTTATTTTTCCTCCTTATTAAGACTTATTGTGAAAAAAAAAATTAACTCATAATCATTCAGAAATCATCTTTCATATACCTATGTAGTTACGTTTCTCAGAACGTAATAATTTCTTTATCGTTAGAATCATTAATTACGACAAGCTCGGTGCCTCATGGTCCTCTACAAGAGACAAACGAGTCAACTGGCCCTTTACCAGCTTCCTGGTTCAGCCAGTGACTAATTCTCGAGTACGTTTCATTACGACGTCATCGCCATTGATTTAGTTAATCAACGTTAAGGAAAATATGACTCAGTCATTACATTTAAACTACCTTTACTGTGTGGATTGTCTGGCATTATTTATTTATTATTTATTTATTTGAAGCGATGTCTTATTTGGCAAAATGAATAAAACAAAAATAGACGCAATAACGTGAATTATACTATGTAACTGTAAATAATTAAGATAATGAAGCAAAGTATTTTGTTCTTTCAATTTTGGCGGACTTTTGATGGAGTTAGTCGAAATAATTGGTGTAATACTACCCATCATGATCCACTTCGGGTCTCTGTACTCTGTCCAATGCACAAAAGTATTATTATGAGGCAGAAAAATATAATTTTGTTAGTAAGATTCCTGAGAAATAACGCGTTGCCATTATACGTTTGCTGACAATTTGCAATTGGTCGTTAGTAGTGGAGACAGTGCCTAAATTACCATCATTTGTATTATATTATATAATACTATGACGGATATCATTTGATGAACCACTTCAGGCGATTGTAAATAAAAAACACTAGTTAATTTTCCTCCAAAATATCGGAACTGTGTAATTTTGACAGCCTTTTAGAGAGTGACTAATTGGATCAGATTTTGATAAATATCTAATCTACTGTATGTTGTCTGCAGTTTGTTTTACGTTTGAAGAGGTGGTCAGTGTTTACCTATATGTACAAACTAGTATTGTACCATTTGTAACCTTATAATAATAAGTATTACTTCTGGTAGAGGGTATTGTCACGACCACGGAATTGTAGTTCATATCTATCTACGTCACTATGTTATAGTCCATTACTCACGTCGATCGTTCATTACGTCTTCATTAATTGATGTTTCTCAATTAATTAGATGTATTTCTGTCTGTTTCTCCTTATTTCCTATCTAAACCAGTCAATGACGTAGATTCTAGGCAAGCTTGCGTGTGACCTTTCCGTATTGAATTGTCTTCCAAGAAAGACCCATATTGTCAGTACCTACTCTGAGGACACTGGCTGCATGGTGATCAGTTCTGAGAATAATTTCGGGTGAAAGGTGAGCTCATCGTGGTTCGGACATGCTATTGACATGCATATTGCACAACATTTTTAGGAGATTTCTTAGAAGTCCTTCTAATGTCGATTGCTAAATCCAACTTAAATAATGTTGTTTTCAAGCAAAAAGTAACATGGAACCACAAGAATGCTGCAACAAAGGCAAATAACTTGGCAAACGCCTAACACTGCGGTTTTATACTGCCAATACACATGTAAGTGTCTGACAACTTACCCGTGGATATGTACGAGTAGCTCCATCTCGCTTGTATCAAAGTCGGCACTTATAGGAGAGCTTGTTGTTGATTAATGACTGGCGTCCATTAATTGGAGCTCGGAGACTGCACAATAAAGACGTTGCCTTACTAGGGACTAGGAATGTGCAGGGCTGGGTTTGAGGTCACAGTGTTGGGTAAATCAGACCTGTGAAGAATCTCTGAGGAATCGGTGAACTATAAATACATCGAGCGGACTGAGGTCTTACCTATTAAGTTCCATACTAATCATGCGTCGGATTGTGGGACAATATCTTATGTTGGTTGGTAAAGACAAGTTTAAAATATGTAGGTATAGGTGTACAAATCTGTCGAGGATACAACCAACAAATGGTCTAGGTAGGTACGTAGTCAAAATTAGGCTTTCTTCCAACCTTAATTTAACCACAGTAAACTTAAATGTCATATCAAGTATGCATGAATCATTGCCAGAGGTTCCGTGACCGGTTCCGAAGGCTGCAGCCTTAATGAGTGCAATTGCATGTTATGTGCGGTGGGCGAATGCTACTGTATGTTAATTGTGCAGGCATTTTTTTAGTTACTTTAATTACACAAAGCTACATTATAGTTAGATTGTTTTGTAATATCTTTTCTTACTCCAATCCCATTAGCTTCGCCACCAATTTTATCTTATTAATCGCTTGGGCTTGTACCTACGAAACCATAATCATTGTTTATGACCTAGGCAACATGAATCTGCTTCTTTTTAAGACTATTTTGAACTGAGTTCTACAGAAACTTCTGGTCCCGATGTAGTGAGTTGACCAAAAAATCAGAATCCAAAGCTGTAGGGTCTACTCCAGTCACGGTCTGCCGACCCCCAGGAATGTTCCGATCGACATTCGATCAGAGGCGGGACCGGGACGTCGCTCGACTGTGACCAAAACAAGAATCTTTAATGAGTTTGTAACTGGAGCCGAAGGTTTATGAGCTTGGACCTGAGGCCGCTGGTTTTTACACAATTATTGTCGGGTGAAGCTAGAAGTGTCCATTGTTTTATCATCATTAGTAGCTCGTACATCCAAACGGTAGATGATTAAAAAGTATGCGAGTTTCGATAACACTTTCGTAGCCATTGCGGTTGCATTTATATTTTAAAAAGAGGTCAGCGATAGATCGTAAAAACAAATAAAAAATTCAGTAAAATCATGGTGACGCCATAACAAATCTTTGGTCAAACCATTCTTTAATAATCTTGTTTGGACTCTTGCGAAAAAATTCGATTTCCTCTCGATGTTACAAGGAAATTATCGAGAAAATAAAATTCGAGGTAAATTAGGTTGGATACCTAATTCCAATTCAGTATGCCGACAATCTCTTGCTCAATAAGTGGCTAGAAAAATAATTGTTATAACCTGTTATCGTATCTTGCGCTTGTGATGTACGAGAGTTTGCCTACACCATCGCCCACACTGAACGTCATCTTGACGTCTTGTAGGCTATTCAACCCATTTGTTTTAAGGCTTGTTAACAAGACTTGTTTTCTGTTTCACTCTGATATTGGTGGATGGTAGAGATGGAACCTTATTAAGAAAAACAATTAAGTGAAGCATGTAAATTTAAACAAAAGCATCTTCATAAAAAAGTGCTAAGATAATAAGCAAATAACTAATATCCACAAAGTCTAAGCTCTACTAAATCACGTTTAATGAAAGGTATTTTTGCGAACAGCACGTGTTTCACATTACGAGATCATTTATTATCTGCACAACGATTTAGTCACGCACCTCTGCAGCTCAAATCCACGCCTTGTCTGCGTCTGCGCATCTTTACGCACCACTTGGAGGGGCTTTAACTAACTGTCCTTTAACGATGCTAAGACCCTCGTTGGTTCTAGTCGAATATGTTTTTTTTTTCTAAATAAAAACTATAATGTGAGAGAGTGAAATTAGTAAAATTTATTTTATTATCTATAGGTGTTTTACCGGCAATGTTTATTTCTTAGAATTCGATTATCATTTAACCGGTAACAACGTCGAAAATCAATTTTTAGTTTCTCTCTTCGCCCATAGCAAATTCATCATCAAACAAATCAATAGCGTGCAAGAAATTACAATTATTTTTTGATTGATGCATTCGTTAATACTACCTGGTTTCCTTTCAAGGCTGGTACAAGAAACTGAATTCTTAATTTGGTTATCGTTACCATGCGTTAACCTGCCAATTTCTGTCGGTGGACGGTCATTTAAAATGTAATTATTTACATATTTATGGTATGATTGATCGAATGATATGCCCGGATGTACGATCCAAAAATAAGTAACGTTTATGGGAGATTTTTATTCAAATTATTTCAGTTATAATTTGACCATTGCAATAGCTTTAGTAGCAAGAAACATTGTTCTCTCAATGAAAGCAGATAAACTCCTCTAACTAAAGCTATGCTACAGATACAGACTATGCCGGCAACAAGCTTCGTTTGTCAGTATTTGCGGCCACAATTTGCATGTTTGGTATCGAGTTTCAGGACCATAGAAAGCCGACACCGCTGAAAGAGCACCATTTATCTTTATTTGCGTACCGAGAATGATCCGTTTCATTAACCCCTCATTAAAGATTGCCGTTGATCCTACACTGGATTTTAAATAAATACGAATTTAGTGCAAAGTATGTGATGTTATAATAGTATATTATTAATCATCTCTGTTTAGTTAGGGGCTAGTTGATGCTGTGTGATTTCTCCATTATTTTTTATGCATTTAATGTAATGATATCGTTTTTCATTCCTTTGCCCAATTCACAGCAGCGCATCACAACATTTAATATTATGTATTGTTATCTATCTCCGACACATTTCATTCAACGAATGCGTATTTAGATAGTAACATCAATGTTTGATGTTTACCGAAAATAGGTCACTGTTAGGAATACAATCACCCATTATCTCTATATTATAGATACATACGGCAAAGTAGGTCCAACTGGTATCCAAACAAGCGCTCTTAATATGCGGCTATCCAAAACAGGAGTATTTGTCCTGAACAACGATGTTTTGTAGTCTTTTTTATAAAACCCCCAGTGTTTGAGTGCTCCTAGGAACACATTGTGTTCCAAGACTTAAGTATCTTTTTATTAAGGTCTTTTCCACAATGTCCTTTTCGGTACGGAGGAATAAAGTGGTGAATGTTAATATTTTACTTTCTGATAATTTCTATTTATTTGTTTTTATGATTAAAATAGGGTACCTTAAAGATAAAACTGTTATTCGAAGTATACTAATAATATTCTCTGCAATGTTGCATAGATTGTGGTTCTCAATTGAAATCACAACTATTTAAAAACTTCACTCTCACTCCGTTTGTAAAGCTATCTATAAAAGTTTTAAAAGTTAACTCCTTCGTTGGAGATTTCTATTTCAGCATCGGAAATCGGATGTTTTCTATTTAATAATGTAAATAGAACTATAAAAATAATTGTGACATCAAAGCTTTGTAAAAACCGATCCTGAAGTGTAAACGATGCATGCATCCTTCAGATGTTGCTCTCGGTATCTGCCTCTAGCACTGCTTCTGTTGTGATTTTTAAAAGATTTTTATGAATATTTCTTGCCCCGGAGCGAGTGTTAAAACTTTATCGTCTGTATATTTGTGTCAGTTGTGTAAGTCTGGCACCTTCCAGAGGGATGACTCAGTTTTGATACAAAAACTAATTCTTTTTGAAATACTATTTGTTCTCCTTAAATCCTAACGAACTATTTAGTACCTACTTAATGCATATCAAACAAAGCAGCTTTGATAAATGATACCGTGAACACATCAAATATGGATTTAAAAACACCTACAAATAATGATTGTATAATTAACCCAGACATGGCGTGTGTTGTGTTGTTGAGAAAGCGAAACAAATACATAAACTAGTGTATCGTGTACGGCGATTTTAAAGTTATTGATGAAGTGGGTTATCTATCTTCACTGCGGCAAAAAAAGGTAAATTATTGTGTATTAGATACGATCTATACTTTTTGGAACTTAAAATCACCACCTGAATGATATAATAGGTGTGTGATACGTTCGTTCATGTCTAAGGCAAGAGAATATAACATATTGCAACAATTTTCACACGTTTCCTGATTTGCAGTGTTCTTACCTTTTTGCGAAATTCCTCAACATTTAGTTCATGTCGAGCGTGGTCGGCTAAATAATGACCCGCCTGTGATGGGGGTTGTATTACTTGGTAATTGACACGCGTGCACTAATTGCAGGCCGATGCTTGCCTGGCAGGTGAAAATTGAAAACGACAACAAGCTTACAGACATAATATGGGCTTGGCTCTAGGTGTTACTGTGAAACAGCTGTTTTCATTATTTTTTTTTTACCTCAAACAATATATTCGAAACATGATTAAACTCAAACATTAATTAGGTGCTATTCCATAAAATAATCACAAACTGTCTTGATTCTGGACCACATTAATTTATATCTAAGACATAAATATGTCTTAGGAAAAAATAATTGAGATTGAAGTGTCGGTCCATTAATAAATATAAAGTGGATCGTCACTTTATTTCTTCTGATCGGTCTAACGTTGGATAAACGTTTTATAGTAAGCCAGTTTTGTTCGTGACTAAACATTTGGCTGGCATGTCGTAACGGTGGTCTTATTTTAGCAAAAAATTAGGCGTGCTACTGAATTGCACATTGATTTGTTTAGCTGTGCGACCGGTTTGTTTTGGATTCTGCCAGCTGTTCATTGTGATAGATCACAGAGATTCAGTGGTAGATCGTGAGTACCTAATAATGATAAATAAATAGAAGAATTTATAAACTTCTGGATTTTATTCCACAGCGCTAGGCCTAGGATATGTTAACATTAAATATAATAACGTAGGACATCAAACTGTCCCCGTATACGCAACAGCGTAACACTCTTTGTAAACTAGGGACTAATTTCGTTCCCAATAGAAAGCACTCCTTACAACACTGCTTCAGATAACAATGTTTCCCAATGCACATATGATTCATAAATAGTGTTTGAAGACGATAAATAGTATTCTATTGATATTGTTACTCCATAAATGGATCGATGAGGACATAATTGGTGTATATTTTGCTGATTGGGCTATTCTTTTCCTTTGTTACTGGTCCTAGTATTGGAAATAACTAAAGAAATATATATATGTAACCTTTTTCAAATAACAAAGTAAACCATCTATAGGTATAGGTATACATCCAGACATGTAATCATCAGCATCTGTAGTTTTTTGTTTTAGCAATATTATTAAAATGATGTGGATCGCCATGATTCGTTTTTTGTCGACTTCCTGCGCACCTGGCGCGCACAGCACGTGCGCAGGCGCAGCTTTGAACGAGCTTCCAGGGTTCCGTAGCTGAAATATGATTCTTTATTGCGCAGACTTTGTTTGTTCAGGCATGCGTGTTTGAGTGCTTTTACTTTTTTGCTTCTTTGAGAGTAGATAGAGACCTCTTTTGTATATCTTCTATGAGTTTATAACAGCATCTCATTATTAAAACTTATGCCTATACCTACCTACCTACTTATTTATTTTTTTTTTATTTTTTATTAAGTTTAGTAACTAACACGATTTACAAAACCAATTACACTAGTTACTTATGATTTAAACACATTATTATAATTAGGTATTCGAAAAGTTAAAATATAAAATAGATCAAAATATAACAAACAACATTACAAATAAAATAATTTTATAAAAATTAGAAAAATAAATTAATTGGAACTATAAAATAAGATATTCCTAAAAGTATTACAGTGACTTATAACTAACAACATGAATCAATCAAGCATCCTTTCATTCATCACGCTCGCAAAACCTCAGGCACACCAACATTAAATTCTTCCATTCATCTGCAAAGATATCGCAGTCTGGGTTCTGGTTGAGAAGTCTGTTAAGGCCGGCGAGTGTGCGAGGCAGTGGAGAGTTGGCGCGAGAGATGGTTCTACAGTAGGGCACAGAGAACAGCCTGTGGCTTCTGCTACGAACGTAATTATCGGGGAGGTAGAGCCGAAACAGAAGGTTGTGCAGATCAGTAACGTCGATCTACATACAGGTTCTGACAACTGTGTTGATGCATGTTTTGCATTGATTTCGTTATGAAACATAATGTCATCCTTTAATCTTAGAGCCTTTAATATTGTTTCTTTTACGCTATTACGAACTTACGTGATTTTTATAAATCTAGTACTTCCGCGTTTTTTTGCCTTAGAAGCTCTTATGAACCCTTTGAAT
Organism: Eupithecia pulchellata; assembly: GCA_963931895.1. NCBI lineage: Eukaryota > Metazoa > Arthropoda > Insecta > Lepidoptera > Geometridae > Eupithecia > Eupithecia pulchellata. Next base: position 631,139 of record OZ007525.1, read on the forward strand.
CCCCTTGACATAATATGGTTCTCGTTTCAATCTGTAAGAATACTCTCGATAGACTCTTTGTGCGCAGGTGAAGCAGCTGGCTTATATGTCGTGTCACCGATCAGATCACTTTATGAATAAACATTGTTCTGAGGATAAATACTGTTCTTTTCCGGAACTTGCGGTTGATTGTTCTTGCGGTTGATAACTCAATTCAAGCTATTATGTCTGCTTTTTGGTTCTGTTCTATCATTTTGTAATGTGTCAATATCTTCTTCATGGCTAGCGTATCAATAATAATACTCTATATATACACAGGTATTTTGCCTCTTTATCAATTCCTGTACTGATTTAGTAATGGCACCGTGAAGTCTAATACCGTTCTCCCAAAGATTGTCGGTGTGAAAATAATAAAAATAACATCTGCCTAAAAACGACACAAATCATTCCGTCAAATCACTAGCTCAATTCTGAAAGGGTTTACAAGATTATTTCGGATCACTTCACTGCTGTTGTTACAGTTGTCTGTAGTTTGAGGAACGATCTATAAAATATATAAAAATAGGTCTGTCCGTCAGACTGTACCACGGGCCGCCGCCGCCGGAGCGGAGCAGGTCAGGGCTCAAGAGGGCTCTCCCTTTGCGCATTAAATTAGATTTGAAGTGCTAAGGTGTGTTCGGTTTTTTTGAGGCATCAATGTTAGACAAGAGGGTTTTGTGTTTTATTTTGAAATTGTTGTTTATTTTCATGTTAGGAAGTTCCTTATACTAAGCTTATGCAAAGCTCATAGACTCGTAGCTTCAAGTTGAGGTAGATCAGAATTCATGTTAAGTTGTACCACTGTAGGTAGGATACGTAACGCACCTGGTGCAAGCTCATAGATGATCATAAGTTTTCACGCAGCATGAAAATGATCAAAAACAGGAATAATATAATATAAATAAGGTTAAAGCGTTATCGTTTACTTATGTCTACACAAAGATTACAAATTCTTACATTTATGCCGTCGGAACTTTAGTGCTGCCCTGTGAATTTACTTCTGTCTCGCAATACAGGTTTATTATAGATATAAGCACTTATTTATAATAAGTTTTGAGAAACATAACGCGATATAAATAAGCTTACCTGTATGGTAATTTAAAGTTTTATTTAATTACGCATAAATTGTGGCGCTATAATTAGATGTAATAACAGAGGTTCTATCGGTTAAATTATCTACTTCGCGTACAGCTGGCACGCGTCTACATTACGTTATAAATATGTGACCGTTACTTACCATACATATAGGTACATACCTAGTTATTACCTACCACTACCACGGCCGTGGGGAACCAATGTCATCTACAATTTACTGATAACCGCTTGTCATTAACACAAGGATGACTCAAATCCTCGAAATGGGAAAATACCTAACGTAACAGTAAGTTGATCACAACTTCATAGTCGCCATGTCGTGATGTCCTTCTATAAGTAAAGAATTAAATAATTTAAAGTCACGCAGATTTACATTTTCAAAAGCTAAAATTATGAACAGCTAAATAATGTGAGCCATAACAAACTCTGTAAGTATGCCGACCTCCTTCGATTCCATGGCTATACCCCCAAAATACACAAATCTTCATAAAGTTATCTTATCATTCCACGCCCCGTGGCGCGTCGTCGTCGGTCGATCGTTTGGCTCCCGTCCGAGCCACTCCAATCAAGCTGAATGCTTTATGATGAATACGTAGAGGAGTAGGACTCCGCGTTTCTATCATAGAAATAGAAGCATAATAAAGTAAGCCAGTTGCCCAACACGCGATTGAAGCGAGTTGGATATTAATTTGATAGAGTTTCAATGATACAATCAAATGGCAAAACACTGAAAATCTCACTGAAAAGTATGCAAATATGCTTCTTTCTACTCTGCAGACTGTTAGGCAGATGCTGGAGAATTACCCTTAAAACAGCGCTAGAACATTGAAAGAAAATTAAAGAATGCGAGCAAAAGCTTATGATAATCACAAGTTATTCTTATCGCATAAGGAACAAAATTAATTATCTTATCGTCTCTCTTCAAGGATTTGCATCAATTGAACAACGCTGTCGATTATTTTCAATGGGTTTTATGTTCAGGATAATTCAGTCAATCCTCTTTCCTCTCTTTTATTTTTCTAATTCATGGGCAGCTAGAGTTCAGCTAGTTGGCTGACAGGACGCTACTAAATTGGGTGAATGAGGTGTGACGGCCCGCAGGAAATTAGGAAATGGGAAGCACGCTCGATCGTGACGCTTTTTGGAGCGAGCTTATTATAGATCTGTTCGGTATCCGGTCCTAGAGATAATCGGTTCTGATTCAACTATTTGTTGAGATACCCTTGTCGTCTCCTTGCTTGTATTTGTTTCAGCACCACGTGATCTTACTCAGGGAAATAGAATTATTAGAGAATAAGTATAGTCCACTGTATCTGGGAAAACTATTAAGTTGCACGAGACTTCAACTCAGTTGTAGTAGAATGAAGTAGAGTGTACACAGTGGTATAATGATAACCGGAATACCCTCCACGAATTCCGCTATTCGTCATTGTGCTGACGCTTCTTTGGCCCACCATCGTCTACCAATATAACATGTAGACAGAAAAACAATTTGATTTTACCAACTCATAGTGCAGGCAGAAACCACTTTATTAAAAGTAACAATAATAACCTAACATCTATTGTCGAGGCTGAGATGGAGGTTTCCTTTAGACTCTCTAACGACGATGAGGGTCGCTGATTGCTCTATTACTTTAGCGTTATTGCTTCACCCCAACACCTCATTATACGTTCAGTTTCACAGTCAATTGCATTACGCACTGAAGCGTCTTCGGTCGGAAGTCGTAATTGCACAAATTGCCGGAAAATCGTGTCGTGGCAAGCGCATGCAGCAAGCTGTCAGGAATAGTGCTTAGAGGGGTTGTGGTCGATGCGGCTTCCGAAGAAACTTACGTAAGAACTTCCACGAGGAAACCTTACGCACAGATGTGATAAAAAGTCCAGTAAACATTTTAGGAAATATACCGGTAGGTACCTACTCTACTAACCCTGTATACTTTCCTGAAAAAGTTATTTCAAGACATAGCAAAATTATTCCGGTAGATGCAATTAATGTTACTATAAATTTATTATTCTGTTTAGTCACTGTCACATGCCACGCTCTTTCGATTTCAGTTCCTATCCTAAAGTAGAAACAAAAATTGCATAAAATTAGCATACCATTGTAATGAGGATAAGACTAGCCGATTATGTTGTAGGTAGTTACGGTAAAAAAACAAATAATTCGGTCTGCTTTCGAACTACATCGAGTTTTTGTTTCTTTCGCTTATTTCCGAATTATCCCATATTTTTCAGTCACGTCACGTCTTGTCTTTTTAATAAAGTTTGATCTCCATCTCTAGCTTCCTGAATTTCCTGACCTCGCCCGAGTTTCGCACTCTGATCATGATTTAATGAACCTGACCTTAGGATTCAACATTTTCTTTGATGAGTAATGTACATAGTTACTGAGCCCTCCGCCACAAGAGGCATCAATTTATAAACAACTGGTGACCAGTTGTTTATACAATTTGCAAATTACTGTGAATTACTACTTTACGTTACTGCATAAACTGACAGCAAACATTTCATAATATTCCACTAAAAGTCAAACTTTCCTAAGCATTATCATCCCGTGGTCATCATCCGACATCTTGACCCCGTAAATGTGACAAATAAAAATGTCAATCAAAATGATACGTTATTCTATTGTAACAAGCGCGTGGCATGTCGGCGCTAATGTTGCAACGTCACGGATGCGCCTGCGCTTGTAATGGTTGTGATCGATGCGTTACGCTCTTGTTGACCCTTTAGATAATCTTGTTAAATTGTCTCTCCAATAAGTGAAGACGGGGAACTTATTGCTAAACGTGGGTGGTCAGCTCAGTGGACATTGGGTTTTAGTACCCTGTACTGTACCTATTAGACTTTATTGTTTTTTTGTTTCAGATAGTAAGAATTTTTCAACAAACTTTTCAAGAGTAATAAATACTTTGAGAGACATTTTTATACATGGGACTGTTGGATGCAATGCAACCACACTCCCAAACTTTCGGAAAATTATTTTATTAATCAACCTTTATGACTTCCCCTAGTAAACTTATCCTGCACGGCATCATCTCTTAGTCATGCGTGTGTGCATGTATAATGCATATTTTTTTATTTTCTTATTAAATTGTTCTGACTAGCGCCATCTATGCCTTTTCCTCTGTACTTCAAACAATAGCTTGGTTTGTTTGCGATGCACTCCCGCGCACTCCGAACCTCTGTGTTGGTTACAATGAGCTCAGTATTTTAAGTTCTTGCGTGTGCGCACATCTGTAAAGTGGCGCTGGAGAGCTAATCAACATTATACTTCAAAAAGTAAAGTTAACATAATGATTCCATAGACTTACCCTTTCTATATGGCGCGGTCGACTCTACGACTAAAATGCTGAACAGGGTCAACTCTCCAATGATATATATAAAGAAAGATGTGCTGTTTTATTGTCATAATAATAACTTTTACTAATCTAGGGCACTTATATTAGGCTACTTAACTCTGTGGCGGGGCACAGGTTTCAAAATGTATGGCACCAGTCCCTAACATAGGTCTCTGCACTCTCTATATTTGTTACACTACTCCTAGATATAATAATTAACTGTAAGAGGACCTTTGTGAAGAGAAAATAAATGAATTTTGAATTTGAATATGGATAGATAGTAAGTAGGTACCTAAGAATGGCCATAACTTTTTCAGCTAGTATTGGTCGTTGACTTACTTTACCTCCTTGACATACCCACCTTACCATAAGCCTTGACCATCCCGGTCACGGCTTATAGTATGGTGATTATGAAGTGATTTTGAGCAAAACCTGCCCATTACATATTACCAATATCGACGCAAGCGCAAGGCAGCTCAGTACCGCATTCCGCGGCCATGCGTCCGGAGCGAGCTTTTTGCACACCTTCGTTCAAGGAGAAAGATGTCCACTTTTACCGACGACACGTCGCTTTCCTCCGCGGATGCGGCCTTGCCTGTACTTTTCATACGGTTCTTATGCTCGGAGCATCATTACGGCATCCGTGCAGAGCAAACACAAATTAACTTCCACGGTGGTAGTATAGATTTACCTGTTATAAAGTTTCTCTGACGTAGTTTCACCTATATTTTGTAATTTCTAATTATGGGTGACTTGATTATGGACTTGGAATTAAACATGTTTGGTACTTACCAAGGTTGGAGTAATCATTGTTTTATGTTTTAGTCACCTTTTCGTTAGAAATTGGTGATATTCGTTATGTTACGAAGCGCGTTTAAGTCTTTCACAAGAACTGCATTATACCGAATGTGTTTGTTTTCAATTTTCAAATTCCATGAAGTTTCTTTACAACTTAGGTAGGTAAGGCAAAAATAAAGGTCAAAGGCTCGGTTGCTTGTACAAATGAAAGTTGGTTGATGGTACAAAAAAAATGCTGTCCCTGTTGTTGCCCCTTCAAAAATAAACATCGAAGTTGCAAACAACACACGCGAAGTCCAAAATTGCGATAGTTCGTCACGCCTAACTGCATGAGAACATGAGTACGTACCCTGGGAAGGAATACTTCCTGGTCCAACAGGTGTCGCGGCAGGTGGCGTCCCGGTGGTTCCGTTTGTGGGATTCCATGGGAATGCTGGGATTTAATTGATTGTGTCTGGGTTTTTATGAGAGAGTTTGGGTTTAATATTTGTAGGTGTTTTAATGGATGGTCGTTTTCATAATAGTTTTTGTTATATAATCATTATGCTTTTTTAATTTTATGACATGTGCGGTCTCAGTATATGGAGTTCACTCAGAAATTGATATATTGAAAATACAAAACTTCAGTTTGGTATTGTCAATCTATTTAAAGACGACATTGAAAAAATATAAACTTAACCACACATTGAAAATACCAACTTTTATTTCTCAATAACGATTCGAGAGTGGACATCAATCACAAACCCGTAAATCCCTATCAATACCCGTTCCGAACACCTTATCACAACAAACAAGTTTACCTACTAGCGTTCTCTCTCACCTCACCGCATGTGTCCCTAGTCCCTTTCCGTTCCGTTTGAGCCGCCCTTCATTACTCTACTCCCGTACTCAGTATTCGTCCGACCGTCGTGAAGTCCACACGTGTCAACAATGCTTGCTCCTATACCGGTCCCAAGGACGCGCCTCACGCTACACCCCCATAATATCCATGTGAGTGTTGCTTTGCTATTATCTAGTGGTTGTTGTGTTTCTGTTCCTACTGTGTGAAAGTGTATTGTGATCTCGGAGTAGGCTTGGGTGAACCGGATTTCTGCGATCCAAGCATTTTAGCTTTAGGTGTGGATTGCGTTGCGATAGACAATCTGGTTTGTGAAGGGATTGGGTTGTAGGAAGTCTTATTGTGACAAGTGATCGTATTGAATTATAACGTGTTTTCTCTTATCTGTTTCGTGTTAGGTATATTATACTAACTAGCGGTCCACCCCGGCTTCGCACGGGTATTTAACTGAAATTGAAGTTTTTGTACGGAACCCTAACTTTTTTGAAAATATTCTATAGCCAATGTTAATTACGGAAAATTTTGGATTCTAATGGTGAAAAAATTTTTCTAATTGATCCAGTAGTTTCGGAACCTATTGAATTCAAAAGAACAATCAAATATTTTATCTCTATAATATTATCAGTACTATAGAAAACCCAACTTAATCCTTTTTCCTAAAAATTGGTACAAATTATACATCACATCACCTTATAAACATCATAATTTAGTATAACAGCTATGTACATACATTTTATTGTAACGGTTCCCAAACCACAGTTACAATTTATTATGAATCCTTTCTCATTAAAAATCCTGAACCACGTCTCACTTTTTTATTTTAACTATGTCGTAATAGGAAGTGGTCCCGGCAGCGCATGCCATTCCAGATTCTAAAGTGGAAGGATGAAGCATCCTGCGTCCATAAGGCTTCGAGCAGAAGCATCTTGAAAGTCTTGAACTTCCTGCATTCCTTGGTTCAGCAGTTTAGTAGTAATGACAATTTTACCACACATATTGTTTCTCTCGTTTTACCAGTCTATTAATTTCAATTATAACTTAGATGAAAGTTAGGTACTTACCTATCTAGCTACTAAGCGTAGGTTATGCAGCTCTTATGGACTTTGCATAAATTGTTCGGTGAGATAAATTAATATGCAAAACGACTTACGATTTTCCCTTGCGCTACTTTGCATAGCATTCTATTATCGATTTGTAAGCTATCTATAGAGGTGTATTATACTGTATACTAAAGTGCATCTTTCTTCTTTCACAGACCACAATCAAAGTGTACGCCCGGTGTCTTCGGCCCGACATCGAATACAAGACCCTCTCTGTAACATGGGGCACGCGGGCCCGAGAGGTCGTGGCCACTCTCCTCGGCAAGTTCCGGATGCGGCACCGGGACCCGAGGCTGTTCTACCTGAGCATGGAGGTGAGGGTCCGGACCGCCAACATGAAGACCACGCTGGTGCTGGATGATGACGCCAGGCCGGCCGCGCTGCAGGCCTGCCACCCGAAAGGATACTCCAAGTAAGTTGTTCCACATATTATTATTTGCAAGTTTCTGATGCAACTAAAGCTACTCTGCCTGGTTTCGTTGTGAGTGGTTGTTTTAAGTTAGTTACGGCTGTTCTACTCTAATAGTACTATAGCTTAAGTTAGACATTTTACCTTGTAGGTGCAACTCAATATTATATAGGTAGAAAAGCCATAAACCTACAGTATTACTAACCTACTCCTTTTGCAAACAATATGACTCAGAAAATGATTGGGTTGTTAATGTTTATTGTTGAGGCAGGAATATACTTTGCGCTAAAGCATTCTCAAGTAGGTACCTATCTAATTCTCTGCATTGTGTAATTCGGCATCTGTGTTTATGCAGTTGTTCTGATAACAATAGACTCTACATTTGTCGCGAGTTTCCTTCGTCGTGTAATTTTACAAGGCATTATTAATATAATGTAATTTTATTACATAAGTAACTATCTATTATAGTCCGGGTTGCATACGTTATTAAATTATTGTTTTACTTTTTTAGATTTACTTTTTATATAAGTGAAATTGTTACTAAAACGATACCAAAAGCTACTGATTCATTTGTAAATAAGGGTGCATTTAGCATACAAACAACCATTATACCATTTATCACCTATTCTTAACCCTTCATCGGTCATCACAACCTGCCCAGACCACCGCGGACGAAAAAAGATCCACTTTTGTCCCACTCCTTCCGGCACGAGCTATTCCCGTCCCAAAACAAGCAAAACGTGAACTCTTTACTGACCATATGGATAAAGTTACTGTTGACAACTATTGCGTAGGGACATAGACTGGTAACTGTACACGGGGCAATAAAGGGAGGGGTATTAAAGGGTCGTACCTAATATTTGTTGACTTTTCAATTTATTTAATGAAGTTCAAATAGATCGTAAAGTTTTACCGCCGCGTTTATGAATACTTTGTAACGTTCGTTACTGTTTGTGAAGTCAAAAATAGAATCAAAAACAACATCTAATTTTGTTTGCATGCAGGAAAATACAGTTCATGTCTAAAACTAAATCTGAATATACCTACACGAGAATATTTTCCCCTGTATAATACAAGCATAATTATTACCATTTCCAAGCACCTTTGCATCAGTGTCCTCTTTGCGGTCAGCAACAGGTGCGGTCATCATCCTGTGTAACAACTGTTTACTGGTTCGATAGTGGGTACCTACCTACTTGTATTGAACCGACACGCAAGGACTTATTATCTCGTAGGGTATAATTTGTCGCTATTCAACATGAAGTTATTTTGTTTGACAGCTGTAGGGTAATTCATAATTCTTCTATTAAATACACCTGCTGGAATTCGTTTTTTGTAGAGCCATCGATAAATTTTCAGTCTTTTTGCTTTATTCTGTCATACATAAAATATCCAGTAAAATGTAAATATGATCGATAGCGTAATAGAGTAGCAGAGTAGATAAGCGCTAATTTAACACTAGCATCTGCCTCTGGCTTCGGTCACGCGGTACTGAACGATATCAAAAGTAGCTCTTAGGTACCTCCACTGAGCCGTAACTATAGTAACGGAAACTATAAGTAAATTTTTATAACCAGAGTTTCAAGTTTGGTTTGACCAATAATATAGATATGACGCGTGACGTTATCCATCGTGAAGCCTCTTATTCCTGTGGGATTGGGATTTCACGATGACGTTTCGATACCATAGTAGAAAAACTCGGATTATTGGCACATTATTATTTAGTTTTTAGCTTTGAAATTGCTGTTTTATATGGAGTATTTAAAGATAGCTGATTTACAGGTAATATTTTTTGGAATGAAAAATGCAATTTGCGAAAAGTATTAGCAAGTTGTTTTCAAGTTTTATTTTTCCTGACCATAATTTAAATCTTTCCTATTATTTCCCATGTCGTCAAGATAATTTCTGAGCCTTTTACTTTCTCAACTTTATCTACAATCACGTTTACTGATCTCCTCCTTTCTCGCATTACAGATTCGCCCTCCAGATGCGTCCGGGCGGACTGGTGAAGATCTACGACTCGGCTCTGATGTCCTCGTCGCAGTACAAGTGCCTGCTCACCAGCGAACAGACCACGGCCGACGAGCTGCTGGCCATTCTGCTGCACTGCTACAACTCCGCGGAGGGGGTGGAGCGCTTCTCGCTCTATGAGGTGAGGATCATAGGGTTTATCTACACGTTCAAGTTTAATATGAAGCTATGAACCAACTTAAATGCACTAGGTAACTTGTCTTTTTAATAGACAAAGAAATAAAAAAAATCTAATAAAATTAAGAATTGAAGTTTCCAACCGTCGTCGTCGCGTCTTCACGAGTCTCCAAAAACAGTGGGATGTAGCTATTATTGGGATCCACCGTGACCGACAGATTATAGAATTACAAAGTATTTATTCGCAGAAATTATTAAGTACCTAATCAGACTTTATATTTATTTCCAGGTGTGTCCCTCTCAAGAATATGAGCGCAAGCTCCACCCCGACGATTTACCTCTTCTAGTGCAGCGATCCTGGCCGACGGACACCGAGTGCCACTTCCGAGTGCGTCGGAACCCCCGCGCCCCGCCGCTACCCCCGCGGACCATGCCCTTGACTCTTCCTCAAGAGCCTTCCGAAGAGGAGGAACCCACCCGAGCGCTCTCAGCTCTCTCCCTCGAGTCAGAGGGAGACAAGAAGAGATACAGCCCTGTTTATAAATTCCCTAGCATCAGTTATTGTCGGGAAACTAAAAACGACTATTTGTACATCTGACTAGCGCTCATATTGCAGCGGTACGGTCCAAAGGTCAGGACCACGCTTCGGAGGAAAGACAATCGAATTTGTGAAGTGTAAATATGGAATGTGTAAATAAATTGGGACGGGAGATAAAGTGTGAAACCAAAGACGTGACTCGTGGAGGGTAGAGACGATATCGTAATGAAAGACACAGTTTAGATCTGTATTGAATTGAGTTGTGAACAGTGCTGCTAAACGAATTATGTAAACTTCAATGTTATAATCGACAGGTATGGGATAGTATAGTTGCCGCCAAACATCATGTACCGCGACAGGCGGCGAGTGGAAAATTTGCACAGGCACATCCACGTATATAATTCTATGCGTGGATGATGCGCTGTCTAGAAGTGAGCCGCCCACCTATTAGGCCGTAGAAATGCGTTCTGCGCATTTTTGTCACGTGTTCGCTATATGACAGGGTGATTGACGGTTATTAAACCTACCTATACCTATGAAAGTAGGTAATCATGTAATTTTCTAGTCTTAATTTTTCATAAAGGCAACAGGAATTGAGTATCCAGTGTTTTAGTATTTCAATTTAAAGTTTCTGGTGGTATAAAATTGTATATAAAATTAACTTAGATTTTAATTAGCTAGTAGACACCAAAGAGGCAAGCGAGAATATATAAGTAGATTTATTTATCTGTTATTCAATATGATGTTTAATTTATTATTTGTGGACATTGTGTCATCTCTGTACGTTGAATTATCATCGAATTTATTTCACCCACGCCTGTAATAAACTGCGATAAATTTCTTAAAAATGTTTTTAATTGTACCTGCACAACATAGATCCTACGAATACCTTCCTAACTAAAAGGGGGTGGGTATCAATTAAAAGAGTAAAATGGCAACATAGATATAAAGTATTTTATTTACAAATGATTGCAACAATGAAGTATAGACGATGCAATATAATTACAGAGTATGTTCAAAAAATGGGAAACGGATAATATCTAACGGTACTAAAATTATATTTTATTTTAGTATTTAAAATTTATACAATCGCGAGCTCAGTACCGAGCGCGAGCTCGTCGGTACGCTAACCTATAACCACAGAACACGCTTTAGCACAGAGAAATACAAAACACCCTCACTCGGCTCGCACCGAGACGCACCGCGACGCGACGACGCGCCTAAAGCTCAGCGAATCGAAACAGCGTCCGGCGCGGAAAACGCTCAACAACGAAAGGACAACACACAAAAGCGCCCTCGGGCACGGGC
>OZ007525.1:642931-781644 GCA_963931895.1 Eupithecia pulchellata
TGAGCGATGAGCGGCGAGCGGGCTGGTGACGTACCGGGCGTGGGGGGCGTGCTACCTCGGGAGAGCGGCGGCGCGTGCGGGCGCTGCGCGTAGCGGCCGCGCGCCGCCAGCCCGGCGCGGACCGTCTCCAGCTTCACGGGCGACGGGATGAAGCCGATGTCGCAGCCTTCCTTCACGAGACGCCCGATCCACCAGTTGTTATCGTACTTCTCCTGGAAGTCGTAATGATATTATCTGAAGCAGAACGTACTGAGCACAAGAAATGGAAGCCCTCCTACTTCACGACCCGCCGATACATCAGTTGTTATCGTACTTCTCCTGGAATTTATAATGATGACATAAAGCAGAACGTACTGAGCACAAGAAATGGAAAGCCATACTTCACAACACGGCCGATATTTCAGAGGTTATAGTTCTTCTCCGGGAAGTTATAATGATAATGATATGAAGCAGAACGTACTGAGCACGAGAAATGGAAAGCCCTACTTCACGATATGGCCGATACATCAGTTGCTGTCTTAGTTTTCTCGAACAATGGTGATTATAAGAGATGTAAAAAAATATAATGTATTTTTTATAAGTACTTTAATTAGAGAAATGCCACTTTCTCCTAAAGTACTATTTACAAATAATACTGGAATGAAATACAATAATGGTTTTATTTACGAGATGCCAATGAATCAAACAAGGGAACAACGGTCGGAAGTTGGAAACTATATCACATCTCCCTGTGAGTGCTCAAAGCCAGGAAAGTCTGATATCAAGCTGAGATATTAAAGATAATGAGGTTGATCGTGATAGGTGATCACCACTGCCAAATAAACCACTTTATCTGATTATCATGGCATGCATGGTATTTACTGCTGTATTAAATAAAAAATGCTTGACAATCCAAAAGTCGTCAAACTAACAACCTAACAAGTAAAGATTTATTGTTCGCTATATTCTATACTTAACTAAAGAACCTTGAAAAGATTGAAATGGAAAAAAATATGAGTGATCACTTTAATTATATATATTAGTTTAACTTATGTATATTTGAGTGTTCTGACGTGATCCTTTAAGGTAAAGGAAATAAAGCACTTTGATATTTTATATCATTATCTAGTCCCAAGTTAAGCAGAGCTTGTGTAATGGGTATTATTAATATATACCTAGCTGATATACAAAATACATTAGGCTACATCCACTACATAGATAAATAAATATAGGTATTAAAACAAATATTAATACTGTTTATTGGACAATACATACTTTACGAGTATCTAGCCCGATATTTTTCTTACATTGAGAACATCCAGTACAAATCTGCAGTTCGTAAAAATCGAACCCCGCAAAAAAGGCTTCTTAAATTGCCTAAACCTAGTTCGCAAACAATTCACAATTCAGGCAAAACGAATCATTTGAACTAATATGGAACGGAATGCTTCTGTATAACAGCAGCAAACCTTTCGCCCATGCGGAATTGGCACCCCGCCAGCTTGACTCAATATCAAAAGTAGACATTAGCAGCAACTATGGCAATACTTTCATAACCCTACTGCAGGTTATCCAATATTTTCTTCGAGTAGGTTCCATTAAAGCTTTTAAATTGTATCTCAGACAAACGATTACCATATTATTCAAAGACAATGTGTCTCTGACAAGTCTGGCTGAGTCCAAGATCACGACGATATCAAGGTTGAGGTAAGTAACTGAATGATCATATTCATATTCATCACAATCCTATACTCGCATCAGCTTTGCCATACAGCGAAGCAATGCAGCCAGCATCTTGGCGACACTTTCGACTGGTATTGGTATGGATCAGTTGAGCTGTAGTTTGTTTGCAACATTCTGCAGTTAGCTGAATTGGTTCAATTATAAAAAATTGTTTTTATTTGGTTATTTAATTGTAATAATTTTCTTTATTAATAAAGTTTTTAGCCTTTATAGTCTAGTTTACCTTGATGTGGAGAAAATCTCGAACCTCGAAGGAGACGGCACTGCCGTGCACCGGCGAGTCGTCGTCGAGATTGCCGTCGTACGCGACATTTGTGCGCACTGCGAACGCCACTGGCTTCGACTGGAAGTTAAACATTTCTTATGTTAGTTATGACAAGTCAGTGTAAAATATATAAGACGCAACGCCAAAAACAGCTGTCATATATAGCAACGGACAGATAGGAGAGCCGAAAAACAGGTAAGACTTTGTCCAAGAGCACAACTTGTAATAACAAATCAAATATGTTATTTGGTTTGAAAATTAATTAATAAAAACAAATGTCCTCCTTTTTAAAAAGCCTTTATTTGGTTTCACATGTACTGTGATTGTAATCAAATCTTGCAAAATAAATTTAACCTACTTTCCTGTTTCCCATTGAGCTCCAATTTGGCAAGCTTACGTAAATCAGATGACAGAGCAATATCATGATGACACGGCGCTGGTCCGATGATAGAGCCATTAGCATTATGTGTAACGACGTAATCACATCGACTGGACGACGGCTCGTTTGATTGTTCTTGATAAATATCGAATACCAAAATGAGAATTGAATGTGTCCAAGCCACTAGGTCATAAAATATAAGTGTCTAGTCAAAAAAATCTACTGTCTCTGTGTGTTTGTGATTAGATTTTTTAACAATTATATAACCTTAGAAACTATCTCTATCCAGCGACAACTCCAAAGACACACCCCAACTCTCCCCAGGCAGAATTAGAGCAGACATAGAGCCGAGCAAGGGTAAGGTACAGACGGTAGGTAGGTACTGACCCGTGCCTTGTCCAGCTGTGAGAGTGCCTGCGCTTCCTTCTCGCGGCGCAGCGCCTCTTTGTCTTCGTCCAGCGACAGCTCCGAAGACGGCTGCGAGTAGTTTGAATCAGCTGAGCCCTGCAATGCAAACACAACCCTGAGCTGAGTGGCGAAAGACTACAATGTTGCTTGATGGAAAATATACAGCACTAAAACCATATTTTAGCAAGACACAAAACTGATTTTGCTTGATGAAGAAGGATATAGCATGATAGTTTATTATAGAAACACTTTGAGCAGCTTAGATAACAGACGGAGGTAATAAACTGTAAAACGTTTAGCTGTGGCTATAAAAATATTTATAAAGAGTCAAACACATTTCATTTCTTTGTTCTGAATGTATACTCCAACATTACAGTATAATTGGTGTTTAAAACTAGAATAGAACAACCTCGCTGAACGGTAAAAAAGAAAAGACACTAAAATTATTAAAAAATCCCATCTTAAATTGGAGAAGCCCTGGGTCCTAAAATACAGCCTAGGCTAGTTTAGGACCAACACTGAAAGTGTATTATTGTCGAAAAAAGAACTTTTATGTTATTTTTTTATTAAAACGATATGTTATCCTGCCTCAAGAAAACTGAATAATTTTTGTAAATAGCTTCGTTAATTATCAAACAGAAATTAGTCACTTCGAAGGTTTTAGAATCTTTAGGTCACAAGTCGTTCTCTCACCAAAATTAATAAAAATCCTTACCTCGCAAAACCAAAAGCCGTCTATAAAGTAACTAAGTTATTTTAGTATCTTCATATTGACGCGATATTATTTTTCAAGCACTAGGATCTAACAATGAGTCGTTTCAGGCGAGCTGGTGGTTCGACTAGCCGTCCGCGGTCCGTCCCTTGTCAACAGTACAGTACATACGCAGTGGAGGGATGCGCGCGCACCTCTGCACCAGACTACAGCCGCCTGGCAGTGCGGACTGCAGTGGCCGGTCGGTTTCAATGGGGCTTATGACGCGGGGGTGCGTCATCCGTGCAATTACTGTTTTTACCGCAAATTTTCAATTCCAAATAATTTATTTAGGAACAAATTACATGATTGTCATTAACTATTGGACTTCGATGAGGCTTGCAGTAGTTTTAATAAAACTGTGTCGAGACACAACGCCCTCCTCACAGACAGGGTGTTCCATTACAAGCATAAAGTTATATAAACTACTATACTGTTACTAATATTGTCGGATATTGAGTTTTGTTGAAAAGTTAGATAATTTCTCTATTGCACCAAGAGAACTTATCAGACAATAAAACTAGAGAGGCACAATCAGTCTCAATTATTTCAGACAACCTTTGCCTGTTAGCCTGCCAATAGAGCTTCAGAGGTTCTATCGCTTATTCAAATATCATAAAAACTGAAAGTTCTTTTCATTTCATTGAAGTCCTATTTTATTTTGGTTCTAAAAAAACGCAAACCATTAAAAATATCTACAGATTGAACCCACAGATTGGTCGCCTGGCAGAAATAGCTTTAAGCAATATAGCCAACAATTATTTTCCGAACTCTTTTAGAATATGTATCTTGCAGTTACAATATAAGTTTTCAGAATAAAGCATTACCTATGCATCTATCTAACTAAACCTAAAGAAAAATCTTTTCCAAATTCAGAACATAAAAGAATAGGTAAGTACATACTATTCATTTCTTGCATGATTTATAAGTAGGTAGAAATAAATAATAAATAATGCCGGACAATCCACACAGCATCATCTAGCCCCAAGCTAAGCAGAGCTTGTGTTATGGGTACTAGATGACTGATATACGTAATACAATATTATTAAATAGATAGATATTTTTTTTATTATACATAGGAAACGACCAGAACCCCTGAACAAATATCTGCAGATCGTACAAATATTTGTCCCGAGGCGGGAATCGAATCCGCAAACTCCTGCGTCGCAGGCGGACCTTCGCCCACCGCGCCACAGTGGTCGTCAAAAAAGATGAAAGGTGTTATAAAATAGAAAACACATGCATGTGCATAGTTAATATAGTTACCAATCATTCACAGCTAAAACAAAGAACAAAAGTTCTAACACACGTTCTAACACACAGTGGACATCCATAGAGCGTGCTCGTGTCTGGTCAATAAGACAACATTATATTCTGACAAATAACAACCATGGAAGAGACAAAGGATAAATTAATTTTTTTTAATTGAATTTTTTTAATAAAATAGTTTATCTTCCGTGCGTTGCAATTTGGGTAACATTCACACTAACTATTATACTATTAACCAAATAACGTTTGAGTGCTGAAAAAGCAGGACCCTAAACACAAGGAACTTCAGGCTAAAACGTTTTAAGTAAGCTTTCTTTTTCTGTATTTCCGTGTGTTTAAGGTCCATTATAAGGATACAGTATTAGTCCTTACCCCAGTCCGTTCCAAGGGCTTGTAGCTAGTCATTTGAAAGCCCGGCCCGCCTGTGCCTAGGTACGCATGCAATGCAGACCACACACAACAAACAGTCAGACAGACATGCTACCACAGTACTAGACATGCTCATTTATAGTTTAATTCAGGATTTACTATTTTATGGTTTTAGGATTTCGTTTATGGGTAAGGTACAGGTATTTCCTGATAACACTGAACTAATAAATATATGAAAGATCGGCTATTGAAAATAATATGTCGGCCAAATTTATCAGGTAAAAGTAACTAGCACCTAAAGTCATACTTTCTTAATAACAAGATGCACTACAAGGCAATCTAAGAAACTAAAGAGTAATGTAATCCTAAAGTTCTATTTTAGGTATAAACGCTCACCTTAGCTACAGCATCAAATAGGAAACCAAAATTAAACGAAACTTTCGAACATAAAACACTCTCATTTTAAAAACTCAAAACAAAACCGGTCAAATCCTTTTCAGTCACGACAGTAGAGGTTGGTACTAAAAGCGCGGTATTTTCAGGCTCACGAGCAAAGAGGTCGGTACCCAGCGCGCGATTGATCAAGGTCTGGCAGCGGAGGTTTCGGCGGCGCGGCGCGGCGTGGCGGCCCGTGACGTCAGTCGCCCACGCGCCTCGGTGGCACACTCCGTGCATATTTTACGTCCCGTTTTTAGGGCAAAGCCATCGGGCCGCTTATTTTTGTAAGCGGGGTTGATTCGTTTTTCATGTTGAGCTAAGGGTACGGAGGGAACTATAGAGTTTTCCGAACTTTCTTTAGCTCTACGTATTGCTTTTATTGAAATGGAGCTTTGCTACGCAGTGCCTGGTCAATTAGGCGGATCCCTTATATACCTATCTTTTTATACCTATATCTGTATGGCTATTATTTTGTACCTAGGAAGTGCTATGAATGGTGTCTACTGGCAATGAGGTCACGATCGATCTACTATAAGTAGCCTCCTACGGTGGAGGAATGTTTATCGCTTCAATTTATATTTAATGTTTACGACGAGTAATAAACAGATAAAGTAGTTATCGGTTCATGCTACCTGAAAATCCAAATAATTTTACCCAGACTTCAGTTTTCATAGCTTATTCATATATAGGTAATCTGTGAGAAACGCCAATAACGATTTTAGTAAGCCAAGGAGAAGAATTCGCTGTAAACAGACATCCAGACATACATTACCGACCGGATAGAACATCAGCGAGATAAAACTAAAACTAACACGAAAGCATTAGACAGGCAAGTCAAGTTCATATAACAAGCTGAAATTGTACAGAGCAACATAAAACCTGCCAATGTAAACTCTGCGCCTTTGTAATACAGGTGTAGGTTTGTTTTATCAGAGTATGTGGCTAGAGTAATGGAATAATACGAAGTTTTGTTCGGCGTGCTTCGGTGTGTATTTCTGGACAGTTTCTAAGTTGCCTATTCAGTATGGATGCATATGGCATTGGTTTATTGGTTTTATCTAAATTTCGAAACCACATAGAGACTTAAGATTGAGACTTGGAGCTCGATAAACTAATGTCTACTATCAAGTACAGTTATTTCTATAGCTACTAATTTCAGTAACATAGATAGATAATAATAATATTTTTTGTACTGATGTCAATGTTTAGAACTATTTTCCTCCAGAGCGAATCGAGTAAAAACTATTAACACATCATAACATAGATTAGATATAAAAATTATTCCCATATTATTCCCTATTTTTTCTCTTGGTTACGACGACATCACGCGTGAACCGCTGGACCGATTTTGCCAATTATTTTCTTACTGTGTTTGTTATCAGAAGGTTCTTATGTAAAAAAAACGTAAAAATCACCTGCTTGTGACTATAACAACGCGGGGTGCAGCTAGTATTAACTGTATAAATCTACGTTTTATAAGCGACGACGTGTATAGGTATTTTCAAAAACTCTAACGAACTTTAAATAATAAAATCGTTAAGATTGGCGACACGCGTTCGATTTTTTTGTGCGATTATCGGATAAAACTATAATAGTGTTCCAAAGGCTTTTAGTGTTTCTAAATATATGGATCGAACACTTTCAGATAGTCAAAGACGACCACGCGTCAGACAAATCATCGGACGTAGATCGCCGCCTCAACACTCAACATTAAAGTTCGCTAACAATAATTGTACAAGGTTTTACTAGGGAAGGAACTAGACCACCGAAATGTATACGAAATTGTTATACAGAAAAGGTGACAAGACAGACTTATCAAATCTAGGTAAGATTTGGATCCAGGAAGATAATGCACATGTATTTCAATTCTTTACTAGGTACATGCATTTGCCGTACCTAAGCCTCAAATTACAAACACTTTCTGACCAACAGAAATTTAAAATATCAAGCAGTAAACATGCTCCTTACTTTTCTACGAATGCAAACATATTCAAATGCAGTAGGTGACATTCGTAAGTACAGCTGTTTAATCCTTAGTATAATATAGAATAGTAATTAATTAGATAGTAAAATAAATACGAACCCAAAAGTAATTCAACAGCTCCTCCATTCCCGGCGGGCAGTGCTCGCACGGTACGAGCAGGGAGCAAGGATCATTGAGGAATGGATATTTTCGCTTCGCTCCCTACATTGTTATATATTTACCTACTACGAGTATACTCACTACAATAGTTACTTACTATACCTACCCATATATTTACATTAACAGTAGTACAATCGCGGGGTAAATGTAATTCGACGAAATGTTTATTTAAACACGAAGGTAAGTCACGAACTTTATGAGTGGAGCTTTAATCAAACTTTAGTTTTTCATAAAAGAGGAAAAATATGTTTATTTTCTATCGTAATTTTGTATCACGCCAACTTATCTACTAACTCATCGACAAATTTAATAAACCTGTAGATACTATCTAGGTAGTAAATGCGGCGAATTCTCGGGTAGTTATATGAAGTGTCTCAAAATCAAGAAAAGCAGTTTGATACTTATACATAAGGTGTTATAAAACCTGACAAGGAGAGGTAAGTTCAGAGATAAACTGAGATGAACTGCTGATTGAAGAGAGTGGAAGAAAAATACATGTTGGACCGACCCCTCTAGCGTGAGATACATACTGAATATGAAGATGATCATGATGAAGTTATCTATCATAAAAACGAATGAACTGATACTCTATTGAGTGATAACTGATATATAACTGATACTAAATGAGTTGTACGATCTCACGGAGTCGTCTATACTAATATTATAAAGAGGAAAGATTTGATTGTTTGTTTGTTTGTATGTTTGTTTGTTTGTTTGTTTGTTTGAATTGAATAGGCTCCGAAACCACTGGACCGATTTAAAAAATTCTTTCACCATTAGAATCCTGAATTTTCCGTGATGAACATAGGCTATATAATATTTTCAAAAAAGTTAGGGATCCGCATGAAAAATTCAATAATTGAACCGTGCGCTGTATATTCAACCTCTTTTTCTATTATGGCGCGTCAGAATAGAAAAGGAGGTTTAATATCTACGCACGGTGCTTGCTTTTTCTCTACGGTCAGTGTCAGTTATGGAGTGTCGAGTCAATGTCAAAAATCCAAATGCTGTTAAAAAAAGTAAGGGATCCGTATGAAAACTGTGAAACCCATCGTGTTTGTGTGTATAATTTCTGAAATTTTTGTTTAACCCGTGCGAAGCCGGGGCGGACCGCTAGTAATCAATAAATTTAATGTCTTAAGGCTTCCAAACAAGCTCAAGCAGCGAAAAAATCTTACTGATTGCATTGTGCGTAATGATGGACCAGGAACATTGCTTCTCAATACCTAAATCCAAAATAAACAGTAGTCGCGGACAATCCGCGACTGTACCCGATATAAACAAACAATGCGATACAGTCGGCGATTAGTCTCGAGAATGTATGACTCATTGGCAAATGCAATGGATTCAGGGTTTATTAGGAATAAACCGCGCCTCAATGAGCCACTGCAAGTCTATGCGGGTCGCACTATCCCGATAGTGTTATAGCAACGATTTATACAAAGTGTTATTCGCTAAACTGGTTGAATGTCACTAAAGTCATTTAAAGCGGCATACTCGTATTTACCATAATTTGAGTCTTGAAGGAGAGAGATTACATACATAAAAAGTTCCAAAGAACCCCTATTCTGTACTTTAGTTCATCTATACTAATATTATAAAGAGGAAAGATTTGATTCTTTGTTTGTTTGTTTAAATTGAATAGGCTCCGAAACTACTGGACCGATTTGAAGAATTCTTTCATCATTAGAATCCTAAATTTTCCGTGATGAACATAGGCTCTATAATATTTTCAAAAAAGTTAGGGATCCGCATAAAAAATTCAATAATTAAACCGTGCGCTATAAATATTCAACCTCTTTTTCTATTATGGCTCTGCTCTGCTTGCTTTTTCTTTACGGTCAGTGTCAGTTATGGAGTGTCAAATCAATGTCAAAAACCCCAATGCTGCTAAAAAAAGTAAGGGATCCGTATGAAAACTGTGGAACCCATCATGTTAGTGTATAATTTCTAAAATTTTTGTTTAATACCCGTGCGAAGCCGGGGCGGACCGCTAGTTGGTAATAAATACAGCACGCGCTGTATTTATTGTAATGCTGTCAATATTATACGCTGATGAAAAAAAAATCTGTCAAAAAATCTGTTTCGTAATTCTGGTTACGGTGCATTTTAAGTTAGGGCTACATGATGCGATGGACTGTCGAGCATTATTAATTTATTGTTAGGTATCAATCCACCATTCATAAATCATAAATATTTATTTATTATTAAAAAATACATGAGCTTTAGGGGCACTGAAAGTGTTTTTAATTTAAGGTTTAGTCTAGGTATCAGTTTAAATAGAATCCGCTTAAAAATTGTTTTAGAGAGTTCGGTAAGTACATCTTGAGTAGGTAACCAAAAATAAATAATTATGAATGACAGAGCATTTTTAAAAAATCCGTGTAGGACGTAAGTAGGTAGATATATGTAGGGTATTAGATAACACAAACTACTCTCTCCGATTCATTAGCCTTATCTAATCACTTGTAAACAACAACTCTATCACTTGTTGCTTACAAATTAAATACGTCATAGAAACCAACGATATAAGAAGCTAAGCTTAGGTATACGTAGGAACAGCAAAGTTTAGTATACCTACCTATAGGCTATAGCTATCTACGGAATGAACACACGGGCCTATTATATTCTCAGTGTCGCTACGTTGTCTCATGGATATGTCGTTAATTTTGAAACGGTTATTCGGAATATGAGAAAGCATTTTTCGATTATTTATTATTTTTATTATCATTTAAATCAATTTAATTTCTGAAAACTTACTGCACAGCTTATGTTATGGGTACTTGATATACAAATACAATACACTACCTCAGTTAATATTTTTGTTTATTCCACGTGAGTCTGAAAGCTTTCTCAGTCATATTCATCTACATAATTTATTAATCATCATCAATCGATTCAACAAAGTAGCCGTTCCTCGAGGATCGTGGTTTTGCTCCATTATTACTTCTATTTATTATTGATTTTGTTCTAGATCGTGAGTTTGCACATAAGTAGTTGTTCGTAATTTCAATCTTTAATAGAAACAAACATGACGATCTTGATTTTAAATTATTTATATAAATATATAAAACTTTTCAATGAAGCTCAACACTGACAAAAAGTTTAGCGGAAAGCTAAAACTGAAACTGTTATCACTGGGATCCGACACGAAAACATCTGTTGTATCACCTTATAAACAAGTAAAAACATCCTGTCACAACAGCTGAAAACCGACTTACTTATAAATCCTGTTTTAATATTAAACAATCAATAAACAGTGCATAGTTTTTGGCCCTGACGTCAAGCTTTCATCCGAACGTCAAACAACAACAATGTAAGCGCGCGCACCTGAGTGAACAACTTGTTGTAGCCATTGGCCTGGTTGTTGTAGCCCATCCTGGGGGTGTGGTGGTCGCGGCGGACCACCAGCGGGATGGCGTCCTGCTCCTCCGTGGTGGCAGCACGCGAGGGCGAGGCGGCCGGGCCCGCCGGACCGACTCCACTCACTGACGCTCACTTCACGGTGGACCGTGGGGCTGCCAGCTGAGACCTTCACTTATACTCGGGACTGATAAGTTTGCGCGGGTTCTTTTCGGTTTTTATAACTTCAGACACCAGATTATAATAGGTACATCACTTTAAAAATAAATTGTGCAGAGTATTATACTTAATTATCTCGCAGAAATTATTCATAAGGTTTTTAGGTCATTAATAGATATAATAAGAAAAAACAGTAAACGTTTTATCGACGATAGGTATCCGTGCAAGTAACGCCTGAGTTATTTATAACTGAAATACTAAAGCTATTGAAATTATGTGGTTACGTAGACGTAAAACTATGAATACGTTGATGATACTGGTAAACACAAGATATAGATGAAGATACCGGAAACCATTAAATTACAGCCTGGCTAAATTCAAATGATTCAAGAATCATCATGAATCATTTGTCATAGTAAAATTTCATGCGATGATTGCCCCGCATCAACTATTGTCATCATAGTAAAAGTTCCGTAAAAGCCAGCAGGTTCACGTCCGCGCGGGCAACACTCCCGCCGCGGTGCGCGCGCCGAAGCGACGAGGACAACTAGGTCAGATAGGATGTTGTGGTGTCGCGGTGGAAGGATCAATGGCATTGTTGCTGACTAAATCGGCTAACTCACCTCTGTGAATGAATCACTTGAGATTATCTGGTTATTGATAAATGAGATTAAATCTAAAATTAGCTTAGATATACAAATTCATACAACCTGTCTGTTTAGCACAGCACAGCATACGCTGGAAGCGTACGGCATTCTTCGCTCGCTTTTCTAAGTGTATGAGTGAATGAATAAAGTAGGTACGAACGAATCTTTGTTTTAATATCATCATTCAACTATTGTTTAGTTATTCATAACATACTAAACGAAACATTTTAGTATAAAGTGGGCCTGGCTTATAAGTTATAATAACAGACTGTTGTTATGTATGAGTTATAGGAGGAACGCACGTTTCCACTCAATTCATAACAAGTGATTATAACTCAACTAGTTAAAACCAACTAATTCGAGGACTAGGTTGCTTGGGAACATAAATAGCGGAATTCATAACATACACTGAAAAAGATTCTGACACTGAAATTGATCACTCGTCGAGTAACTAACACGTGCGCGGTTCATTACATTGTATCGGCTATAAAGCCATAGAGAGACAAAACCGCAGTGTATCTTCTTAGAAACTCGAATGTCGCTTAAAAAGCACCGAATACTGTTTTTAATTTTTTGTGTTTCATTTCATTTCTATGTACGTATGTATGGACGATAATCGCCGGTAAAATTTACTCAGATAGTGCAAAATGTATGATCGTCTTAGCCATTATTTTATACGCTTATTTTATAGCCATCGTTTCGTTTAAATATAATGTTATACTTTAAGTTGAGTTTTGTATTTGCAAATAAATATTTTTACTTAAAAAAATATCTACTATAGACTATACATTTTATCTCCACTCCAGGCTGTCTAGACTGGCTATAAAAAGGCAACGCCGACTTTTCTCCTTTAGTTTTTAAATGTCTTCTTCATTTTAGATTATTTGAAAAGAATAAAATCATTCCAACTACAATGTGTTTTGTGGTTACTATAAGAGATTACAGTTTTTTAAATTCCCTGAGTACAATCGATTATTCAAAGCTCCATCAAAAATATGCTTCGTAAAATCTCTAATCTATTCGCCACACAGCACTTATGATCTGACAAATAATTCAATCAATAAATTTATTTACTCGCGAAAATATACATACATGGAATATACTATACGTGTATGTAAGAACATCGGATACTTCAAAATAATACGTATCATAATATATTATCGTTCAAAACCAGGCTGCAGCTTCCAGTGCCCAGCTCTAATTTTACTTATCCTATCCAAGGTATTTTAAATATTGTACTACGATGGCAAATATACAACTATTTGATTAATAATGTTTTTTTTAAATAGATTATGTTAAATTTTTATATATTTTTTGTTCGGCAATCGATTTTTGTTGTGGGCAGCAGCATTGGATGCAGCATTTTTTGCGACTTTATTTTCACATACAAAACAAGCTTACAAGGCCCTAAAGTGAGAAGCGTGAGTCATGTCAATTATTAACATTGTTTATGAATATGGTCGTTATACGTGTTATGACCGTTCATATAATTGCGCCAAGTTAATATTTGTTTCGTACAACGGGAGTACATTGTACCTTTCTAATACGAACTATCGTATGATTTAATTAAAACAATTAGACCACCTACAAAAAAAATCAAATTAATTCTTAATAATTTTTTCTGATGTTTTTTTTTATTTATTATCTTCCACTCTCTCTTCTCACACTGTAGGACTCGATTTCAGACAGTATAATGGTCGCCGGGATACGATGGATAGAGGCGCGTCGAGACCGTGCGGGCTGGGAGGCCTATGTCCACCAGTGGGCATTTGTGGGATAATATGATAATGATGTTTGTATCCTAGCTGAAAATATTTGTAAGTAGGAGGTTTTATTTTATCAAATACTAGCGGCCCGTCCCAACCTCACACGTATTATAACATAACGATAATAGTTGGACATAAAGTATTGGAAGTTTTTTGTAGCTATTAATAAGTTCTTTTATATTGTAGAATATCAATAGTTTCCGCAGCGCATGCGACGAAAGATGTTATATTTATTTATTAACTAGGACGATTTATGGTTTTTATACTCCATTTACGGTTACGTTACTAAAGTTTTAGTGAGGATTCATAATCTATTCCAGCAATAAATATAGCCCATGTTACTCAGAGAGATCGTAGCTTTCTAATGGTAAAATTTTTGAAAAGTAGTTTTTGAGTTTATTTAAACATTTATATTTTTGTGTACGATGATACACACACTAAAATCTTTCCTCTTTATAATATTAGAATAGATTTTATCTACCGTCAGAGCTATTAGTCACAGCGGCTAATATGTAAAAATCTGTGTAATATTTGTATAGTGTGCCGTGGTTTCCCTAAAAAAATATAAAATAAAAAAAAAATATAAAAAAAAAATTCAGCCTTTTTAAGTCCGTACTTACATGGAATCCGAACAGATACGTATTAGTGATAGTGCGCAAACAGTTTTACAAAAGGGCAAGTCCTGTACATTTTACGAATAGACCTTGAGGCAGTGTAGCTGTAGCTACCTACAATGGACATCGTTACTACGAATTGATTGTAGATACGCCTACGAGTGCTACGCGGCTACGGCGTGCTACGGCGTAGCGGCGTAGGCCGTAGCGCGTAGACCCCACGCGCATTTTGCGGAGGCGACCAAGTTTCGCGACTTTCAGATAATTGAGTGTTGCTATTTTTGTTGTCCTGTATCTTTTAACAAGGAGTAAGTTTGTGATGATTTAAATTTATGATAAGTACGTTCTCCGTTCTGACGACCTCAGTCACGCGGTTGGCGCAGATCCGCCTGCTGGTGCCCAGGAGGTTGCGGGTTCGATTCCCGCCTCGGGACAAGACGTATTTGTACGATCTGAAAATATTTGTTCATTGCGTTCTGTTCGTTTGCGTCTATGTATAATAAAAAAAAATATCTATCTATGTATGTGTTTTGTGGATTGTCCAGCATTATTTATTTATGTACTCGTATATTATTATGTATATCAGTTATCTAACCATAATTATATATAATAACCATAATAACACAAGCTCTGCGTAGCTTAGAGCTAGTTAATGCTGTGTGAATTGTACTGCGTTATTAATTTATTATATATTTATTAATTACCTAATATTCATGATTGCTGTTAGTATAATGTTGTTAAATTAAAATAAAATATATTCACGAGAAATGTGAATATAGTCACATTTCTCATCAGTTAAGCGTGGGACGACCTAAATTTTTAGTTTTGTATTAAAGCTTGTTTCTACACGCGAAGTAGTTTCGTTTAAAGATTTATTCCCGATGGGTCTTCAGCATTCAGAGGCAGCAGGAGGAGATCGACGTTGTTTCTGTGAATCAGTGGCAATGGAAGTGTTAATTATAACAACTTGATTAACGTTACTGTAAAACACACGTTTCCTAAAAGCCTCAATAAGCCCGCGGCCGCCGCCTGTACGCGAGCGAAACGTCAACGAATTAAAACAGACCCTCCGCTCCCAACCTATTAGGAACCTTGACACGTCCTAATAAGGTCAAGCTTTAAATTAACATCTAATACCCGGAAAGCTTCATTTGAAAGTAACTTTTGTGTATGAACATAGAGCTTAAATCAGGATGTGTTTTTAACTTAGTTACAAACTTAGCCATAGTTTGAATGCCATGAATTAAATTTTAAGTTGATGTAGAATTCCAACGGTGAAATAATTTTTCAAATCGATTCATTAGTTTCGGAGTCAATCCAAACAAACAAACGATCAAATCTTTCCTCTTTAAAATATTAGTAAATATAATATATACCATACTAGAGGCGGAACTAGATATCTAGCATATCAAAAAAATTAGTTGTGCGGTGGTAATCATTCCCGCAACCCCTTTCGCCCACTGCACCGCTAAGTTGATCAAGTGGAAAATCCACAGACCCTTACTATACTACATCTTATGGCTATGAGTTTCATCCATTGATCTAGCTAGATACGATACATACATATTTTTATATCCTCCTTGGCTTGTTATATTCTTGCGACTAAGCGGCTGAGCAGATTTAAATGGAATTTGGCACGGGGATAGATGGTATCCCGAGTAAGAATAAAGGCTACTTTAAGACCCGGAAAAGTGCGTGAAGCCGCGGTAAAAAGCAAGTATATTATCCATCAAGTTTAGTAGCCCAGTACACCCTCCTCGCCGATTCCTTTACATCTAACAATAATCTGGGGTCGAGTACTTCATAAAACTTTTTCGGCAGTTCTTCAGCAAAATTCTGTATGCAGTACACGTTAGTTCATTGATACTGAAAATGAACTTTAAGCTAGTTGTGATAAGGTGTTGTTTAGTGCGCATGCGCGCTCGGGGAGGGGAGGGGGCAGCGATCGATGGGCGACGCGCCGGCGACGTCGGTGACCCACTTGCGGCAGACGAACTAACTTACACTAGTGCTTATTTATTTATTATTTAGATAAGCACTTGCATACATAAGCACTTAGTACATATCACTTAAGAACATAAGTACCTATCTACTGGAATATTAGTGGGTATTGTTTAGTTAATAGTTGGAGATCGTCTGTCTTTGAATGTAGAAGGCATAGGTTCAACTATACTTGTAGAGGGCGAATTCAACCGAACATAAAACGTAGTTTAAATCAAAGTCTCAAAGGAGTTCAAAGACCTTTAAGACTCATCTATACAACCAATCACCAATCTATTTATTTAGTTTAGTTAATTATCTTTGTAGAAACCGAGCCCTAAAGCGAGTCGAGTGTCTTTCACCATAATTTTGTGCCCCTTCCGGGCGTGCATTCGCTTCGCTACTCGCTCCATTGCCGAGTGATTGCGGGTTAACCTCCGCCAACAGTCATTGGCCCCGCGATGGTTGTAAAACAATCAATCATCAACGCTATCGATTTATTGCAGCATGGTAGGCGGGCTGGGGAACTTTCCAGTGTATTGTTTATGTCGATTGCGTTTTTGGAAAAGCGATGGATAGGTAACGCGGGCATTTTTTGATGGAAATTATTTAACCATATTATGCTGGCGCCTCACATGGGCTTATGACTTGGTTCCAACGCTGGCTACGATTAGAATGGCCAATAATTGCAACCAAGATTGCGGCCTCATTATGGGCTCCAATATAATTGGGCAAACACTCATGCCAAGAGCATTGGAAGGCTGGACGTTCGAGCAGGTATAATTTATTCATCAAATTTATTGCTATAGTTCGACCGAAACCGCTGTACCGCTCCCTAAGAAAGTGCGGCGAAGTGGGGGCCGTGGAAAAAAGAGCAAGAATACACATGAGATCGATATTGTCGGATATATCTTACGATATCGTACCAATATAAACAATATTTTTGTTTTATATATTATATCGATATGTTTATATTTTTTTATAACTAAATTATCTACAGATATTCTGACAGAGCTTCTGCTTCAACTTCATCTTCCGTTTCGCCATCGGAATTTGAATCAGAGTCGTTCTGCAAATTTATAATTAATGGATCGATAATAATATCAAATCTACTATCGCGATCCCAGTAATTGTTTTCATTTTTTTGGACATGATCATCACATTTCTGCCATTTTTCCGCCGTGAACTCCGAAAACAATGTATTCAATAAGTTTATCTTTTCATCTAGAGAAGAGTTAATATGGTTATGAGCTATATTGTTTTTAATATCAGCCCAGACTAACTCTATGGGATTCAAATCCGGATGGTACGGCGGTAATCGTAGAACAGTATGTCCATTGGCTTTCAGGAGTTCATCAATTCTGTACACGGGCTCTTTTTGTGTATTATCGATAAGAAGTTGCAGTTGAGATTTTGTCATAGCTTCCGAAAATTCAACATTGTGGCGCCGTAACCAGTTCTGCATTTCGGTTTTGAGGCTTGCTATGGTTGGCTTCTTGTCAACCTGAACGCTGTGGTAAGACGCGTTGTCCAAGACAACCACAGAATTCGGAAGCAATTTATCTTTTAACTTTTCATCTACCCACTTATAAAAAGTAGGCCCGTTCATGTCTCCATGATAGTCGCCGGTCTTAGCATCTGATTTGAATATCGTCAATGCACCATCAACCAAGCCATTTCGACATCCAGCGTGAAGAATTACCAAACGCCGTCCTTTTCCAATATCAGCATGAATTCCAGGTTCGGACGATGATTGCCAACATTTGCTTACATGGTGACTGGCGTTAATGTATGTTTCATCAAGGAAATATATGTTGCGGTTTTGCGTTCTGTAATTTCTGATTTGTGTTAAGTATTTTTTCCGCCACACTACAATATTAGGCTGCTCTATAAGGAGATGTCTCTTCGATTTGCATTTTTTGAAACAGTAACCTATTGTGTGTAAGAGGCTCCTTAGAAATTCTCGTCCACAATTTAATATGCCATCTTGTTTCAAACTTGAAAGTAACTTACGGACACTTGGCACTCTTTTTTCAAATTCATAAAACTGATGAATTTTTCTTCTGATAACTCCTAAATCAAAATCATCAACAACATGTTTTTTCTTTATAGTTTTTGGTTGTTTTGGCGAATTAAATTTCAATCGGCCCAAATTTTCAGTTGATGAATTGCCCTCCTACCCTCTTTTATCACATTTCTTGCGGTTTTTTCGCAGTACCCCGTAGCGTCTGCCACGATTTTGGCAATATTTGCATCACTTTTATATTCAAAGCTCTCTCTGTCTGCTTTTCTTTTCTTAAAATATTCGGCCACTTTAAAAATTATGGCCTTGACATCACGAGATAGCGCTCGGCCCATCTTTGGATATTTATCTCATGTGTATCTGACATAGACCGTCCGGTACAAAGGCGACCTACTGCCGTGAGCGTCGACGGCAGACTGATGGATCGGAGCGGCCGATACTTCCCCCCCGTCTCGCCGCGCGCATACCTCAGGAGGGGTACAGCGGTTTCGGTCGAACTATAGCAAGTCATGTCGGACGGGACACTTTTCGCTCTGGCTACTTACGCCCACGCATTGAGCACATATTATTATTATTTAATTAGTCAAAGGAAAAAGAAGCCAAGGAAAAGGCGATTCTGGATGATAAAAATGCGCGTACTGATGCAACCAATGTGTGGATCGAGAAGTGACGTTGGACCCAAGTTGCCCCCCCGCCTACACACTTCACTCCCCTTGCCTTTGAACTTGTACAAAAAACCGACACAAGTCGGGTTGACATTGGCTATTGGACGCAATGTTCCGTTTTTATCCAATAATGTTCCAAGATCGATCCTCACATTGGTGTGTTGGATCCAACAGTATAACTTGGAGCCAACATAGCCCATGTGAGGCGCCGGCATTACGTAATAGTTAACTAATATTTTTAATTCTTTATTAACAAAGACAATTACGTACTATTAAAAAAAGTAATAAAACAAATGAGCCTAGTGCTTATTTGTATTTCATATTATGACTGAGCTAACTGTAGACTGCTAATAATCTACAGGAAAATTTAAATTCTATTGAATTGTAAAATATCGATTAAGAAAATTTTATTTATTGGCGAACACGTGGTTTTTTTAAACGAGGCTATTGAATTTGTTGATGACTTGTTGCCACAAAGTTGTCGACGATTGCTCCTCTAGACAAATCCCTATTATTACAAAATTCCAATATTTAGGAATTTAATGAAAACTTTAGAATAGACTAGTCTAGAATAGATCACATAATAAGAAAACTATTTGGTAAAAAGATATGTATTTATCGCGTTTATTTACCAACTTGTGCGCAGCAACAACTTCTCACTGGTATTTAAAAAAACATTGATTTTAAATTATAATACACACACACACACACTCACACTCACATACACTCTTCTTTTTGCGTCAAATGTGTGTGCGTTGCGGGTTATTAAAAAAGTGTCAATTATTTCCGCGATATTTTTGGTATTTTTCTTCATTCTTTGTGTTACATTATTGAAGTTTTCATAAGGATCTCTAACTTTTTAATAATATTCTATCGCCTATATTCATCAGCGATAATGTACGATTCTAATGGCGATGGAGTTTTTCAAATCAGTCCAGCCGATTTGGAGCCTATTCCATCCAAACAAACGATAAAATTTATTCTTTTTAGAATAATAAGTAAATAGATTATTCCCCACGTTTAAGTAGGCTTACACGCTGCCGTGTTCACGTTGAATATACCTATCACACAAGTATTTCTACAAACGGTTTTGAAACCCAATAATGATTCATCTGTACAAGGCAGATTCTACACAAGAATGTCTAACTACACATAATGTATACAAGGCAAGCCCTCACAGCAGAACGTGACAAGCACCAGTTGGCAAACACAGGCACTTCATCACAGCACAACACAATCAAGGGCCGACGAGATGCTCATTATAAATATGGAGCGGGCGCTAATCATGTTATATCGAGAATGAGGGCTTGTCGAGAGGAACGCTTCTATACGATAAGTGATTTCAGATTTCAATAACTTTGCTTACGAAATAAGCATATAGACTTGTCAAGTTTCATATACCTACCTACTCAATACCAATTGGTCATTTGAATACAGCATCGCCTGGCCTGGAAATAAGCGTTTGGTTCCAGATGACTTATATACCTGAAATAAATAACTACAGAGCATACCAACAAATTGTCCCGCATATCTATACCGACTGATTGGGAGGAAACGATTCTAAAGGTAGGTACCCATTTTCACCAATGAATAAGTTAAAATGTTGATTATGTCCTATATAATTAATTAGTATGATTTGAAGATATTTGTTCAGGGGTTCTGGTCGTTTTCTATGTATAGTAAAAAAATATATATCTATTTAATAATATTGTATTATGTATATCAGTCATCTAGTACCCGTGTATAACACAAGCTCTGCTTAGCTTGGGGCTAGATGATGCTGTGTGGATTGTCCAGCATTATTTATTTATTTTTTTATTTATTATTATTATTAGTAAAATTAATGAAAATAATATAAGTTAATGTTTAGAAAAAAAAGTTCCTAAGTATTAAAACAAACATACCTACATACAGCCAAAAAGAGAATCTCCTCCTTTTTTGAAGTCGAATAATAACTTTCTTAGTCAAGCTCTTTAGTAACTTTGCTGAAGCGACTAACTGAAACATATCTAAGCGATAGGTAAACCAACTTTGACCCACAACTTGTCAGAACATACCAAACTTACAGATAGGTATACATCTTGCATCTTAAAATATTAAAATACACAATCCACCCAGCATCCTGCAGGTATTAGATGACATACTTAAACTTAATATACTACGCAACACGGACATAGTGAGAAGGCTCAAAAGAACAAAACCTTTTGAGTTAGTGTAGTGATAATTATAGTGTATGTCATCATCATCATCATCACCAGCCTATGTTAGTCCACTGTTGGACATAGGCCTCCCCTAATGAGCGCCATAGCGCCCTGTCTTCGGCTTGTCGCATCCAGCATCTGCCAGCAGTCTTTCGCAGATCGTCATCCCATCTGGCCGGAGGGCGTCCTACACTACGTTTACCGAGTCGCGGTCTCCACTCAAGAACACGTTTACCCCAGCGGTTATCGGTTCTTCGCGAAATATGGCCGGCCCACTGCCACTTCAGTTGGCTAATTCTCTGAGCTATGTCGATGACTTTAGTTCTCTGTCGGATGAATTTGTTACGAATCCTGTCCTTCAGAGAAACTCCGAGCATAGCTCTTTCCATAGCGCGCTGAGCGACTTTGAACTGGTGGACCAACCCTATCGTGAGTGTCCACGTCTCAGCTCCGTAGGTCATGACTGGTAGGACGCACTGATTAAAAACTTTCGTTTTCAAACATTGCGGTATGGATGACGAGAAGACTCGACGTAATTTTCCGAACGCTGCCCAGCCTAGCTGGATCCTCCTCTTGGCTTCCTTCTCGAAATTGTTTTTACCCAACTGCAAAATCTGCCCGAGGTAAGTGTACTCAGAAACAATTTCGAGAAGGTGGCCATGTACGATCACCGGTCTTGGATCAATGTGGGCATTGATCATGACTTTGGTTTTATCCAAATTCATGCCAAGACCGATACATCGGGAGGCTGAAGCTAGACTGTCCAGCATCCGGTTCAGCTCCTCTAGCGACTCCGCCATTAAGACTATGTCATCAGCGAATCGCAGGTGTGAGATGTAGTCGCCGTTTATGTTGATGCCCTTGTCTTTCCAGTCCAGCGTCTTAAACATATCTTCCAACGCGCTCGTGAACAGTTTCGGGGATATGACATCCCCCTGCCTCACTCCTCTGCGCAGTTGGATCGGTTTAGTCTGCTGGTCCTGTACTCGGACACTCATCGTAGCGGCTTCGTAGAGACATCTCAGCACCTCGATATAACGATAGTCTACTTGGCATCGCTGTAAGGATTGTAGAACAGCCCAGGTTTCAACGGAGTCAAAGGCCTTCTCATAGTCCACAAATGCCAGACACAGGGGCTGATTATACTCTTCGGACTTCTGTATAATCTGCCTCACTGTGTGAATGTGGTCTATGGTACCATATCCTCCGCGAAACCCAGCCTGCTCCGGTGGCTGAAACTCGTCCAGTCTCCTGGCGAGACGGTTCGATATAACTCGCGAGAAAAGCTTATAGACGTGACTTAGGAGCGAGATGGGTCTATAATTTTTAAGAAGGGTTTTATCTCCCTTCTTAAAAAAGAGCACCACCAAACTCCCACTCCACGCCTTTGGAGTTCTCCCACTGTGAAGGACGGCGTTGAAGAGGCTCTGTAACTCCTGTATAACAGGGTATCCTCCAGCTTTCAAAAGCTCTGATGTTATTCCGTCCTCACCGGGGGCTTTTCCATTTTTAAGCTGCCTCAGAGCTAACACGATCTCGTCTTGACTGATGTCTGGCAGTTCGTCGGTATAGTGGCGTATCAAGGTGGCTCTAGAATCGTGGTCGTCTCGTTGGGAACGGGGAGCATGTGCAGCGTATAAACGGCCATAAAAGTCCTCTATCTCGGCCGATATCTCCGGCTTCGACAATACGGTCCTTCCGTCGTGCGTTGAAAGCTTCGTCAGGTGGCTCCTTCCAAGCTGCTGAGTGAATACTTTGGACCCTCGGTTTCGCTCTATCGCCTCTTCAATGAGGCGTGTATTAGAGCTCCGAAGGTCGCGTCGTACCATCTTCGCAATTCGCTTGTTCAGGTCTGACCTCTCTGACGAAGTCGCTTGGGTGGTTTCCCGTCTTTTTGTCATCAGCCCAAGAGTCTCATCCGAGAGTTTGGACTTCTTACCAGTACGCTGCTTTTTGCAAAACTTGATGCCCTCGTCCCTCAGCGTTTCTACCAGATTGTGTAGGGTCTCGTCAGCGTCATCAGTGGGTTCCAAGGCAGCGAATCTATCCCCGAGAAGCTGCTGAAACTTCTCGGTGCCCGCCATGATTTGGATTGGGTTCGGTCGGAGCGTGGACTTCACCAGACGGTTTCTTTCAAGCTTCAAATTTATATTCAGAGAGCCTCGAAGGAGTCGGTGATCAGATCCGGTATTGAACCTGTTGATCACTGAGACATCTCTGAATATATGCTTGCTATCCGTCATGATGAAGTCGATCTCATTTTTAGTCACAGAATCGGGACTCCGCCATGTCCACTTCCTTTGGGGCTGTTTCTTAAAGAAAGAGTTCATTAAGAACAGCCCCTCTTTCTCGAGGAAGTTGACGAGCATTTGTCCCCTGTGATTTCGAACACCAAAACCATGCGGGCCTATTCGGGATTCGTTGCCAGTCTGGGTTCCCACCTTGCCGTTAAAGTCCCCCATAACAACGTTGAAGTGAGCCTTGGTGGTGTGATGTAAGGCTTTGGATATGTCTTCGTACATATCCTCCACTTCATCATCCGAGTGTACCGAGGTCGGTGCGTAGACCTGAATGACCTTCAAGCTGTAGCGCTTAGACAGCCGAAGGATCAGGTACGCTACCCTGGTCGACACACTGGAGATTTCTTCGACGTTGTTAGAGAGGGCCTTATTGACGAGGAAACCTACGCCACCCTGGGATGTTTTATCACCCTCGCGAAAGTAGAGAAGATGGCCCGAGTCTAGGGTTACGGTGTCCTCCCCCTCTCTACGGACTTCACATAACCCTAGAACATGCCATTTAATGTTCTCTAGCTCCACTTCCAACTGCGCTAGATGGTGATCAAGCCTCAGAGTGCGTCCGTTAAACGTTGCCAGGGTCAGTGTGTGTGGGGTGTGGTAGCCTGATGTAGCCCGGAGATTCCTAGCACCCCCTGCCCCGCCGTTACCGTGGCCGCTACCATGGCCAGGAATAGCGAGGCGGCCGGGAACTGGGGGCCATTTTGTGGCGGTTCTTATCATTGGGGGTAATTGCCCATAATCCCCACGCTGGGCATGCGGGTTGGGGATCGCAGTTTAGTGGAGTAGTTCTGCAGAGGGCGCTGCTGCCCGCCCCCCGGTGTGTTTCCCTTAGTCGCCTCTTACGACACCCACGGGATGAGTTGGGGTGGTGAAATTCTATATTATGCCGTCACCACACGGCAATATATAATAGTGTATGTACATAAGTGCTATCCTAAAGAACACATACTGAGAGTCTACGCCTTAAGTATAGAGACAATAAGAAAAGTGCCAATGGACACGTTCTTAGTACCTAATGTGATTTTATAAAATTAAGTTAAAACTAAATTACCTATTAGCCAAATTGATGGCTAGATTGTAGTTATACTCTAGTGTAACTAACATTTATTTCAAATTTATGCTAGTAATAAAGAAAAAAAAAAACGTTATATCCATAGATATTTATATTAAACATAGAAAAGACCAAAAGACGCGAAATGAATGTCTACAGACCGTAGAAACATTAGTCCCAACTCGCCCCGACCCTCGCCCGTCGCGCCGCAGAGGTAGACTATTACTATAGTTTTGATCAATTTAAATAGCGATCTTATAACGCTGTGCATATACCACGGACTGGATGCAATGATGTTAGGATGTAAATGTTTTCAGTGAATGCAATTCGCGGGACCGCAGTGGATGACACCAGCTTTGGGAGGCCCAACAGTCGGTAAAACCGGCTGATGATGATCATTATATCACGTCAATACAAAATTCGACCAGAGACTGAGTTCCTGGTTAAATCTTGGTATCTACCTACGTGGTACAGATGCATGTTTAATGAGTCATCAAGCTACAAGAAGCTAGCGCGCGGCGGTGAGTCTCCCTCCACATTATGTTTTAAGGAGTGAATCAGATTCATTCAACTGTCTTCTTTCAACAAATATGGCAAGTCACGAGCTTTCAGAGACACTTTACATTTACATTTTCTTAGCTTGGGGCTAGATGATGCTGTGTGGATTGTCCGGCATTATTTCTATCCTAATATTATAAAGAGGTAAGATTTGATTGTTTGTTTGATTTGAATAGGCTCCGAAACTACTGGACCGATTTAGAAAGTTCTCTCACCATACGAATCCTAAATTATCCCTAATGAACATAGACTATAAAATATTTTCAAAAAAGTTAGGGTTCCGCATGTAAATGCAATCAATGTTAAATATCCATGCGAAGCCGGGGCGGACCGCTAGTATTTATTTATTTGGCAATAAACAGGTAGGTACATCCTACCGGAGTTTATGGCGGCAAATGGGAACGTGTCATGAAGGTGTTGGGGTTGTTTCATCTGGTACTGATTTTAAAATTCTTTCACCATCGGAATTCTAGATTATCCATGAACATTATGGTATATAATATTTTCAAAAAACTTAGGGTTTTGTATAAAACTTCAATAATAACGTGTGTAAAAATTTATAGTTTTTGAAATAATTGTTTAATTTTTTTATGAAGTAATTGTTGTTGTTGAAATAATTTGTAAATATTTGTGGGAAGCCGGGGTGGACCGCTAGTTAAATATACATAACTAGCGGCCCGCCCCGGCTTCGCACGGGTATAAACAAAAATTTCAGAAATTATACACACTAAAACGATGGGTTTTACAGTTTTCATACGGATCTTTACTTTTTTTAACAGCATTGGGGTTTTTGACATTGACTCGACATTCCAAAACTGACACTGGCCGTAGAGAAAAAGCAAGCACCGTGCGCTATACGGTTGTATATAACCTCTTTTTCTATTCTGACGCGCCATAATAGAAAAAGAGGTTGAATATACAGCCCACGGTTCAATTATTGAATTTTTCATGCGGATCCCTAACTTTTTTGAAAATATTATATAGCCTATGTTCATCACGGAAAATTAAGGATTCTAATGGTGAAAGAATTTTTTAACTCGGTTCAGTAGTTTCGGAGCCTATTCAATTCAAACAAACAAACAAACAAACAAACAAACAAACATACAAACAAACAAACAATCAAATCTTTCCTCTTTATAATATTAGTATAGATTTCACGTGATTCCAACCGCAACAGATTCATATTAGTGATTTTTTTGCCTTCTGTTGCATTTGAATATTATTTTAATTACCTAATTTTAGCTTGATAACAAATTTATTGAGTCGCCCCGTGACCACGATCGCTGCAACGCGATGGAAACGTAGGGGAAAATAAAAACATAAGGTACGCGATAAATATCCGATAAATACTCTTTAACAAATTTATTAAAATAAGCCTCGTTCAACTTACGCTCAATGTGTCGTATTTTTTAAATGTTTTTTTACGCGCAACTCAAACACAAAACAACCATGGAGGAAGAGTCACCATCCTTATAGGCATTTAATAATCACTTACCTAATGACTAAAAAGGTGATTTCAGTTTATTAAAAAAAAATCATACTCTTTTTTTATACAAAATTTTTTTTTTTGATAAGAGGATGGATAATATTGTACTTGATGATGGTAGCAGACAAAACTTAAAAATAAACATATTTTTGTCTGTAGGTCATAAAATCCTATTTTATTTCTTACTTTTTAAGCAAATGAAGTGAAAGCAAACATGTAGGTATTGAACAAATTAAGTGATATATATGTAGGTATACCTACCTAAATGTGCTAGTGCTTTTTCACTTATTCCACAAGTGGACAAAAGCAAGTGAAGAGATACCTAATCAATAAACATTTTATTTCATAGAATTTGATAATTTTCCAAATAAGCACTAGGGAAAATTTAAACTACAAAGGAGTTTGATCCTAAAGAGGTCGATAGTACGGGTAGGAGTTTGATTAAATTGTTTTGCTTCTGAAGCAGCAATTGCCACTATGTGCATCAGCAGAAACATCACACAGATTGTGTCGCTAGCACCTTCCATAAGGAAGAGCTATTGGCTTCTGTTTACCAACGATGCACGCAAACATCAACCCTAACATCAACACAACTACGTTTACAATTGAACTCACGACGCTACACATGAATGGAATCTCCAGCCAAACAAAAAGTTCACGCGTGTATTTGTAGTAACGTTATAACCTAGCTACCAGCAGCTTTGCAAACCACGTAAAAACTAGCTTAAGATTGTGTTAAATAGAGTTTCTTTTCGATTGCAAGTTTAACCATTAGTTTCAGCGTTCAGTGGTAACAAACATTCGTCTACTCGTTTTCATGTAACTCGATGGGGGTCTTTCCCCCATGTGTGTTGGTATTTACCCGCCTCCGTCCCAGCTTGTACCGTGGACGCCTGAAGTGGTCCATCGCAGCCTTCGTCATAAATCCCACATCACTATCACTAGCACTCCACTATTTGTCCATGATAATGGCGGGCGTGTGCGTGTGCGCAGGCGACGCTCGCTCGCTCTGCGCTAAAAATACCGTGCGCCGAGGTTGTCCGCGAGGGAATCACTGCCGAACTGAGTCTCGTCATGACAGATTACTCATTAATTCAACAGCTGAAACTAACAAACAGTTCAGGTCAAACAATCGAGGAGACGGTGTTCCGAGAGGGTCAGACCGATTTGAGCCAAATTTTAAAATAATTAAATAAATATAACAAACAGAGGTAGATATAAAGTGAGACTGACTCGAACGTTTATCTTTATTTGCTACGTCCGGCGATTTTGTTTCGGTTATTGTGAGTACTCACGCAGGAGTCAATATTCCCAAGTAATTATGGGACGGGACTATCAAAAGATTTGAGGAGTGAACATAATATTAGTTTTGCTTCTTTGTAGGTGACAGGGTATAAATAGAAAAGTTCAATGTCATCATCAGTGAACCTATAATTGCACTGCACTAGATGCACTCACTCAAGGCAACTTTGACTGTACGAAATGCACTAAAGGGTAAAAGACTTATTTTTAGACTACTGGTCCGCCCCGGCTTCACATAGGTAATTAACAAAATGATTAAAATATAAATTATTACACACAACACGTTGAGTTACATTATTAAAGTTTTCATACGGATCCCTAACTTTTTTAAAATATTCTCTAGCGTGATGAACAAAATCAAGGATATGGATAACGACTGTGTAATTCTAATGGTGAAAGAAAATCGCTCCAGTCGTTTCGGAACCTATTCAATCCAACAGTCAATCTTTCCTCTTTACAATATAATATCATTATCACATACATAGTACAAAACAAAGTTGCTTCCCTGTCTGTCTGCATGTCCTTATGTACATAATTGATTAGATCTTTAAAACTACGCAACGGCTTTTGATGTAGTTTTTTAAATAGATAAGAGTGATTGAAGAGGACTATTTTTATGTAAGTACAACATGCACCCGAAGCCGGGGCGGGCTGCTAGTTAGTATTTAAGATTTAGCTTTTATTAGTATGTTATGTTTACACCACCATCTATACTAATATTATAAAGAGGAAAGATTTGATTGTTTGTATGTTTGTTTGTTTGTTTGAATTGAATAGGCTCCGAAACTACTGGACCGATTTGAATAATTCTTTCACCATTAGAATCCTAAATTTTCCGTGATGAACATAGGCTATATAATATTTACAAAAAAGTTAGCGATCCGCATGAAAAATTCAATAATTGAACCGTGCGCTGTATATTCAACCTCTTTTTCTATTATGGCGCGTCAGAATAGAAAAAGAGGTTGCGCACTGTACTTGCTTTTTCTCTACGGCCAGTGTTAGTTATGGATCGTTTTTCTGAGGTTATGGAGTGTCGAGTCAATGTCAAAAATCCCAATGCTGTTAGAAAAAGTAAGGAATCCGTATGAAAACTGTGAAACCCATCGTGTTATTGTGTATAATTTCTGAAATTTTTGTTTAATACCCGTGCGAAGCCGGGGCGGGCTGCTAGTGCTAAAATAAATACAACAACAACAACAACAACAACAGCCTATAATAGTCCACTGCTGACACATAGGCCTCCCCTGATGAGCGCCATAGATGGCATTGTTCATCATTTGGGGGTTTTTGCCCATAATCCCCACGCTGGGCATGCGGGTTGGGGATCGCAGTTCGGTGGAGTTGTTCTGCAGAGGGCGCTGCTGCCCGCCCCCCGGTGTGTTTCCCTTAGTCGCTTCTTACGACACCCACGGGAAGAGTTGGGGTGGTGAAATTCTATGCCGGCACTACACGGCAAAAATACATAGGTACCTAGCAATAACCAAAATTACAATTAATTAAGTACCTACCTATGTTTACTAGTAGTCGGTTTAAGGACTCACTAGTGATAGTGACTGTCTTTTTATTTCCATTCTTGGCTACGAATTTGTGCTGGTCCCGACATCTATAATTTCATCCGCAAACTAAGACGTCCGTTCACAGAAGCGAGAACCTTTTTGGTTCTTGAATCTGTAACAAGGAACATCGTAGTTCGCAGAAACGACAACAGGTGGCGCTCCTCATATAATTAGTTCCATGATAAGCATACTTTTGTAGATGACGCTAGTAGTTTAGGCTAAGCATTCGAACCTCCATGACGGATAATTCCTTGACAAACTCAAAACATACATTAATTAATTATTATAAAGAGGAAAGATTTGATTTTTTGTATGCTTGAATGTTCCGAAACTACTAGACGAATTTGAAAATATCTTTCACATTGATATCCTACATTATTCGTGATGAACACAGGCTAAAAATATTTTCAAAAATTTAGTGGTCCGTATGAAAAGTTCAATAATAAATCCATATTTCAAATCAATGTCAAAAAATATGAACACAACAGTAGTCTGAATCAGTCAGAGTCTGAATTTGCAGGTACCAGAACCTGCAAATATGTGGCGGTGCGGGAGAAAAGTCAATGCCAAAAAATAGAGCTCAGTGTTTGTCTTTATCTAAACATGTATTGAGAAAAGATTTGATTTTTATTTGATGTTTGAATTGAATAAGTTCCGAAAATACTGGACAGATTTAGAAAAATCTTTCACCACAAACATAGGTTATAGAATATTTAAAAAAGTTAGGGATCCGTATGAAAACTTCAATAATGTAAACCAAGTGTGTGTAAAAGCTTTAGAAATTCTGTTGTATCAAAGTGGTATCAAAAAAGTTGGTATCAAATTCTAAATATCGTCCCCCCAATGAATGAAAGCCCATCAAAAACAATTTCGTTTATGTGATCTGGCAGTGCTCCAGCCGTTCTCTAGTGGGTGTCGTAGTACTAAAAATTATTTGCGCAACATAACCGTCAAATTGAATATTTTGTACGTGTTTCAAAGAGGAATTTTACGTGGTGGCTGGCCTCTTGCCCGGTGGCGCCGGATTTAACAAGTTTGTTGATTGATTGCAGAGGAGTATCTAGTTTAATTATTATTATGCGGAAAGTTTTCCACATATAAATAATTAACTATCGAATCTACTAGCAGTTCCTAAGCACTAGCACACATTAGCAGTTGCTAGTAGATGTTGGATGTGTCGAGCTGAACTGTCGCAACCAGCATCTTCCTAACCAGACGGGGTAGGGCTTTGATCTAACGATGGATTATCATAGGCTGATGATGGATGATACAACTACGAAAATAGATTTTGGTGGCCACCAAAGGCAACTTCGTATCTCTTCCTAAACTAATAGAATAAAACCATTACAGAGGCATTAAAAAAAAGCTTATGATAGGTATCACAAACTGGACGATGGATTTTTCAAAATTCCTTTGTTAAACAGAATAATAACATAAAGTAGGTGGTGGCGCTAGTTTAGGTGCTGTATGCGCCTTAAAGGTTGCTGTATGTTACACAGCTAACGCTCGTTCAGTCAGTATGTGTACAGAAGACGCTCGCAACGAGCTATGAGACGGATTTTATCACGTTACTTACGAGTATCGTGCTCGCTGCGGGTAGGATCTATTAGTATTATCGTCGTGAAATTTTATTTCCCTGCCTTGTAAATAGCTGACGGTGCAAATGCATCAGGCACCTTGCGCCGCACGACATCACTAAGTGTCTCGCAATCCGAACGTGGAGTGGAGTTAACCAAATGTGTCCCCGGGTGAACGACACCGTCTATTTCAGTGCCAGTAATTATACATTAGTTAAGAGGAAGGACTTGTCTGTCTGTGCGCAATGCTATCGCGTGCTTCTTTAATTGGATGTTTACTGATTTTAATCTCGTGCCTTGAATTAGAATGCTTTTAGATGTCGGTATTCGGTGAGTATAGTATACTTATCTACTTAAACACCTATTGTGTTTGAGTAGATAAGTACTAAGAAAATAATAGTTAATCTTAGATTTAGTACATAATTACTGTTTAGATTTATCTCATTTTAAGTGAACTGTTAAGTTTTTATGAAAAATAAAAGTTCTTTAAACCTAAAATAATGCCTTCTTTTATTTGTGGCCAAACACACATCGGTTTGCTAAGCTACTGTCGTAGTGTAGTAGAACAAGCTGCAAAAAGCTTTTTTCACATAATTAAATATAACAACCATATTAAAAGAAGTAATAACCAGGTAAAAAATTACTAGCCATTTTTATGAGTATTGGGGTGATATGGGAATTTCCACAAGCGAGCACGTGCGATAGATGTTATAAATTGTAAATAATAGTGATATGAAAAAGTTAAAAAAATATGGCGAATTTTAAATATACTCGTATAATCCAAACCCAGGGCCAATCAGCAATCAGCGTGTAATCACTAATCAGTGAAGTGTAGAAACAAGTTAGATTGAGAGCACGTGGCGGCGGCGGCGGCGCGCGCGCGGTGGGCGGGCGGGGCCGGTGGGCGGATTATAACGACGAGTTGCATTGCACCGAGAACGAGCGAGAATTACTTTTATAACCACGCTATACTTTTTTTCTTCAATTAATTTGATTCATGCTGCTGATTTATGGCAGATATATCATAGTGAACGTTTTTTTTTATACAAATAGGTATAATTTATTACAGAATCTGTGTTTCAGAGTTCATTAAATCAAAGTCCTCTAAACCTACATTGGCCCTTAATTATGAATATCGATTCATAATTAAGGATTCATAACAGGTATATTTACAGTGTTTTTTTTT
The DNA here is from genome assembly GCA_963931895.1 of Eupithecia pulchellata. Lineage (NCBI taxonomy): Eukaryota > Metazoa > Arthropoda > Insecta > Lepidoptera > Geometridae > Eupithecia > Eupithecia pulchellata. Next base: position 675,113 of record OZ007525.1, read on the forward strand.
TAACTAACCTCTGCGTATTTGACAATACCATGATTATGAGTCATTATTTACAAAACAAGACTGACAGTACAAAAACCATGTTCTAAATTCAAAATAGTTCTGAACATGAAATATTTTTGAGTTCAGCTCGTGAGAGCATTGAGTTTCTAATACTCTTGATTGCTGGAGTATTACACCTATTTTTTTAACGTGCATTAAATACTTTTTATTGCATATGAGAATCTACTACATGCTACCTACTATCATGCCTATTTCAAAATGGAGTTGATGTTTCGAAAGAAACTGCGCCAATACCTTCTCAGGTTATGGTGCCCTTTAAACACTAAAATACTCTGTATCAGATAAATATATAATATGTAGGTATAGTAACTAACTCCCAAAATTATACCTTTATGAAAGTTTTCATCGTCATGATTTACATGAAATAGAAGCTGCTTTGTTCTGAACTTTGTTCTGTGGATTGAATTTTGTAGTTTTTCCTTTAGTCATAAATCGTCACTATCATTTAAATGAAGTATGTAAATACCACCTGTGCAATGTGTATACAGTACTTAGGTATGAATAATTAGTAAAACCTTGAATCTCGATTCATATAATTAATAGTAGTATAATATAATATACTACTTGCTGTATTTTAAACGAAACGTTAGGTCTTCGGATGTACAGGAAAACTAAGGTTGTTTGCATACTGCGTGGATCCCGAACCAACTTCCACTTCTCGTGATAGAAACCTCTTTCAGTAGCTCTACGATAGCACTGAATAACCATAATTATACTACTGCTCAATACTTGAATAACGTACCTATAGCTAAAAATAAAAACGTAGGTAATTAATTTTCAACTCCAGCACATAAAATATTATGTTATGCAAAAGGCAATCAATTACTGTCGTGGTAATAAATTTTTAAACTACAGACCGAATCGATACCTATCTAACAAACTGAACTACGATATCACAATCACAAGTTGGTAAAAGTATCTTAGAAACACAATCCTATACAAGTAGGTAAGTACAATGTACAAGTACAAATCAAGTATCACGTAGGTACATTTTATTCGTGGTGCGTGAGTCAGCCCGTCCCTTCAGCGGAGAGGGCGCGCGACACTCTCTATTTCTAGACGCTGCAATAACAGTACCAATGGTATTTTTATTACGTTCCCGTTTTATTTCAGCTTACAATTTGACAAAATAAAAATAAGAAAGGCCGAAACGCGACACGCGCTGCGCGTTCCATCGCCGGGTTCGTTAAAGCTAGGTTAGATTGTGTAATACAAATCCTTCAGGGGAAAGCAAAGTTGGTTTAAAACCAGCGGCCCTTTAATGAGAGAGCATTCACCTCAAAGTGGTTTAAGTTTAAAGTAGTGCGTTTTTGGTTAGAGCGTGTCGCCCGTTTCCGTATTACAGTTTTTCAGCGGGTAATGGGCTGCGAGGAGCAACGAGCTTTGAAGATTGGTTTCAGAGCTTTTTGGAAGTTGACGAAATATTGTTCACGATTGCCTTGCTTTTTTCAGGGCCTGTAGACGATACCTACCTACTCAATTAATAGTCATTTTTATTTGGCTAGAGCAAGACTGTTTTGGATGGCACAAACTTTAGAACGGCTGTCAATAATATCATGTAGCAGCAGGTTATGACGACGGTGATGTATTTTTGAGCTTTTTTGGCGGTTTCTAAGGTTAGTTAGATACAAAAAGAGCTTTTCTTTCAGTATATAGAGCTATAATATTAATGGATGGACTATTCGGGAAGCGCTAATAGTTCAGACCATTGTCACCTATTACCGGTGTCCAGTTATAATAACGTACCTACTGACTATTATCATCACCTCAATAAGCAGAAAATATGGCAATACTTATTCATAAACCCCATCCACACCATAAAGCGGGCCCCGCGCCGCTGCGATACAATCAGACATAAACACGCCAAAACTTCCTTCCAACTCGAATAAATTTAACACCTGTCCGCTTCAAAACTATCCGAAAAAGTGGATTTATCGCACCACGTGACGTACATTGCCACTTTAGTTGGGGAGGAGTTCCGCCCTGGCTGAGCTAGGCGGGAAGCGTGCCGCGGCTGCCGTGAGGAAGGTGATCACGCAACGCGACCGCACCTCGCCGGTTATTTCCTCCTAAATAATTGTTGCCATCAACGACGCCGAATGTTTCTTGCGTTACGGTTGCGCCACGTTTTCATTAAAAGCAGGTAAGAAGCTCGATTAATTTCGGTTTGTCTACGAATTTGCATAAGTCTAGAATTTCTGATTTCCTATACCTATAATATGGTTGCGGTGACTCAAATGTACCTAAACATTATTAACGAATTATTCGTCTATCCATTTACTCGTACAAAAGTAACCATCTTATAGGGCAATGGTGGATATAACAAACAGACATCCGGATGTATAGTGGTCAAATTCTATTTGCTAATGGTGGTGATGATACTTTTTGCGTCATGTTGCAATTTGAGACACTGGTCCCTGTTTGTTGATTGCCAATGAAGTTCACATACGATTCTTAAAGCCTGCTTCTTGTGTGACCAAGTCGATCCAGTAAAGAGTACTTACGTGTTATAACTGTGGCTATTTTCAGTTTGATTGTTACGTGCTTTCAAACTGCGTAAGTTTATTATTATTGGCGTGGGTGAGCTTTTTGTGTAATAGTATTGTCCTTATTCCCAGTGAGAATGAAGACCAGCAGCGGTATCCCAGACATCGGTATTAAGTCCGTAGCAACTCTAAGGTGTTTATTATGAAATAAACCGGATTCCCTTGTACGTGACTTATTAACTAGGTCCAGCAATATAACTCAATCTGATCCAGTGACGAGCCCAGAAACAAAAGCTTGAACATTCTCATTGCTTCTTCACAGCATATTTTCTAAATGAATCGCATCTCTCTACCTACCTGTTAAACTAGAATTACTATTGATGTACCGTTTGTTATTTTCCAATGAACCTTATTATTTAACGTAATATCCCTCGAGCTCTTTCCCAAAGTTTTCGACACTACAACAGAAGCGATTACGACCCGAATAACCATTCAAAGCCTTACGTGCCCATAAACAGAAATACTTTCCAAAAGACAAGCATTAAAACACTGGAAAGGATAGTAAAACGGCAATAATATTCAAGTTTATTAGTCCAATTCTAATGGTATATAACCGAGGTGCTAGCAGTGTCTATTTCACACAATACTACAGTTTCATACAAACTTAGTCATGTAAGTATTGGAAGCACGCACTTTGCGTGAGGTATTGTTTTCACAAGCTAGCTACTGGGACGAGTGAAAGGGCGAGTAATCATCGTGGACGGTAAGGGAAAGACAGCGGGTTGGTATGGCCGAAAACCAATGATTTTTTTGTATATCAAATGATTTCGGGTATATATGTATAAACTTTTTTGTCTGTGGTATTACAAGCACATGAGGCTTTAGTGTCAAGAGTGTGCGAAGACGGTTAAGCGTATCGATTTCTCGTTGCATGATACGAGTAGGTATACCTAAATCACACATAAAAATTATTTTTATAACCCATAAAAACTCAGCTCATAGCAAAATTCATGTAGTATGTAGATAGACAATCTGAAAATAAACACTCGACCAACAGTTTGTTACAAGCAATAAGACAAATTATGTAGATCTAAATCATATTAAGCAATGTCCTAAATCAAGAGGTACTCGTAACGCGTTTTATTTCATTCCATTATGATTTATGAAGCATTTGGATTAATTAAATTGAAAATTGAAGTGTTGAAGCCGGTGGCATTGATGTGAATGTGATGGACGGTGGGAATCGGCATGTGGCCTCGACGGGAGAGGATATACTTATGCAATTTTGCAAATTTCTGCTAAACTGGCCGGTGCAAATCCTGATTTCTCCTAATAAGGGCGCAGTCTCGTTCCTCGTTCCTTCCGATTACAATATTTTTGTCGTATAGACATGATGACAGAGCTACTGTAGCAAAAACTGTTATGACTGGTGATGAAACCCGCTTTAATGTGCCATCTAGTGGAGCCTTGCAAACGCTGCTCCTGGCTAAAACACGGTGGTACAGAGTTCAGCAATTAAGGATCCGCACGCGAGGCGCCGACGTCCCCGCCGCCACCTGCACCCAAAGTGTCCAAATTACTGGCGGGGGTTCTTCATTAATGTTTACTTCGGAGTTCTGAGGTGCGTCGGTCAAATAATATATTGTTTATTGCCTTTTTTGGAGTCATTGAATCTAATATCAAAACTATTTCCCAAAAATATGGCAGATTACTGTCTGGTCAGACGATAATGTTCAAATAACCGGAAGAATGGATGACTGGTAATAGGTGGCACCGAGTAGCAGACGATATAGATAAGAGAAGTACTCAGGTTGCATGATAACATGTAGGTTTTGTTTTAGATAAGTAAATAAATAATGGCGGACAATCCGCACAGCATCATCTAGCCCGAAGCTGTTTTGTTTTGTGTATCAAGGTACCTTGATTTAACGCCTCTCCAAGAGGAAAACGGTAAAGTTGTGTTTTCTCTTGTTTGATTATATGTACTACATAATACGTTTAGATGCTGGGCAAGCTCTTCCCAGACATTAATACTGCTTGTCGATAAAGGTTATATATCTTTAAAGTTCGGTTTGGGTGCGAACATTTTTAAAACAGCCCAGCACCCGTAAATTACTTGACAGCTCAGATTACTCACCCAATAAAACTCAAGCCCAGTACTAGTCAGACTATTTTTAATACAGCATCGAGCAATTAATCGAAGTAGTTTCAGGTACAATAAAAAGGATCATAACATACAACGGTGGCCATAAAAATTGTTATATTGTAAGTCTGGTGCGGAGATTGCTGATTTTATTGTGGGGGTATTAATATCAGAAGTGAGTTCTGGCGTCGAGCACAAACAGATCATGGAAACCAGATACTGGGAACAATAAATCCTAGAAATTAATAAGTGAGCAGTAAAAATAAAATCAGCATACGTCGTTGTTCCAGTTGAGGTCATTGCAACAACGTTTTTCCAATCAGAACCTTTTGTCTTTACGCTTACAAAGAAGCACAACTCAAATTGATTACTATTAAGAAAATAAAGTTTCAATCAATTCTCTTCAAGCTATCAATTCTTATTTTCGTACAACTCTGAGTAGGTATCTAGTGAGTTTATGTATCTTCTTTTTATTTTGACTTTTGCTGTTTACGGACGTTATAATTTTAATATTAGACAATTTCAGGTACTTAGGCACTTTGTCGCATTGAGTGTGCCCGTAAGGATCACGCGACTTGGTAAACGTAGTGTAGGACGCCCTCAGGCCAGGTTGGATGACGATCTGCGAAAAACTGCAGGCAGATGCTAGATGCGACAAGCTGAAGGCAGGGGGCTATGCGATCATTAGGGGAGACCTATGTCCAGCAGTGGATTAAAATAGACTGATGATGATAATGTAAGGATATGTGCATGTTTATAAATTAAAATAATAATAATAAAAAATATTTATCGTACCTACAGTGTGAAACTTTAAGCTCAAGGATCTATAAACTGTAGGCACCAATGGAATCTTGAATGCTGATTGTTGAACATACGAGTCCTCACACTTGTCCTTAAGTACATGATATGTATCTATAATGAATGGTAGCACATCTTCACTGTACTGAAAACCGGTATAGATGCACCTCGACATAGGTACTATATTTAACTATGTCTAGGTATAGACTAGGTTGTTTAATAGGTTTATTGCAGACGATAAAGCATAGATTGGTGCTCACCACAAGTACTTTAAACTAATTGGAATTTATTACTTGCAAATTGATAGGATCTCAATTTGCATGTAATAAATTCTACAATAGAAGACAATAAACACTAGTTTTTACCATGCTTCTGGGAACGTGATACTTTTGCTTCATTAATTAAATGTTGCTATTACAGTTATTTTCCAATTTATAACACTAAATATATACATATATAATGTTTATAGTATTATTAGTCACATTTCCAATTAAAAACTTATTTCATTTTTTACCCTAGGTCAGCGGGCAATTAATTTTTCAATTATGAAATGCACTAAACTTATGCATTTTAATAGTCTCGTAAACTTTGTTCAAAATAGATGCTTTTCAATATTTTGTATTGGTCTCAGCTAAACATCTCCTTGCATAAGTACAGATACAAGTACAAACTTTTCTATTAATACGCGTTTGCGCACATTTCTCGTAATTCGCGTTTGTCACATTTTTACCGCGGCGTGCGCACGTGGCGGCGCCGCCATCTTGAAATACATATGATTTATTTAATCTGTACCTACATGATTCAGAATAAACATAGGTAGGTAATTCGACTGTATGTACCTACAGTCGAATATACGCTTCAACGAATATAAATATGGGAGATGTCATGAGTTGTTATCTTTTCAATTTATCTAAGTATATATTGTCCTAAGTTATGATGAGTGAGCTTGATTTGATAACACATCATAGAACTATCAAATATAAACTTACCGTTAAAAGTCCAGATAACTTCTGATGAAATCATATAGGAATCCAATAACAGTGAATGTAAGTAGGTGTATTATTCACATCACATCTAAGCGTTATATTTACTATACCCCAAGTACCTAGTGATAGTGAGTATTTCACACTATATGGTGTAGGCGCCAGCAACCATATATCACGGCAATAGAACATGTATCGTTTCGAGTAAAAAGCAAAAATATATCGCTCAACGTGAACGTGAATTATCGTAGAGACAAAATAAAACTAGGTATACAGAGACATTATAAAAATAGAGGTGTGTGAAGAAAAAGGGCTAAAATATGGATGCGGCAGTCTCAGGAATGCGAAGTTTTGTTAGAGTAGGAGGTTGTATCACTCTGCATGTTTTTAGGGTTCAGTGAAGTCCATAGTACATGGCTAATTATTTTCGTTGCAGTCGCTTATTTTTGTCCAATTACCCAAATCCTTAACAGGGGTCATTCTGCTCTATGGATCTGCTCACTCTCCGTCTCCCCTGCCATGTGGAGGTGGTGGAACGGCAGGAAGTATCTACCTCCTTAGAAAACTTCATCCATTCACACGCATACCTAATCTTTCTTCAATTATTTCTATACTTCTCTATTTTCTGGCGTAGGTAGGTAATGTTAACTAGTTTTTGGCATTAACATGTGATTTGGTATTTAATGAATACCAAATCACATGTTAATGTGAAGCTTTTTAGTTCTACCCCTTTTTTCAAGCAGAACAACTAGGAAAACATGCAAGTTAAGAAATACCTACATAATGTCTTAATTTGTATGTTTTCCCACATCTTCGTAGTCCGTGTATCGAGTGCATCCCACTCACAGCGAGGCGCGCATCGCGGCAGTGTTGCCACATCACGAGTTATGTGCTGTGCGCTACTTGCCGGCCATTTCTACAATTTATAAAGATTACGGATACACCGGTGTTGCCCAATCCGTACAGAGATTAGAGCTCGTTATGTACCTACTTGTGATGCTGAGAACGTGTCAGCTTGTTTATTTGGACATTATTTTTTATGACTGTGATAGTACCTACGCGTACCTACGTTGTACATGTTTTATTATTGTGGTTGAATGTCATCAAAGCTGGTTTTTCTATGCAACATCCCACGGTCATACACATACGTACCTAATGCACCTACCCAATAAGACCACATACGATTGTCTGCATCTAAATTTCATTATGTTATAAAAATACGAACAGAAATCAATATGCTTGTTTCCATAAGCTTTATAAAATATTTTTAGAATTCACCGACACCACCAAGACACACAAACAAGAGAAAATAATATTGCAAAAACATTTATTACAAAATATGGCAGCAAACAAGCTCACGGATATAATAAAAATCTCAATGATATGACCAATCACAGTTCTGTATAAAAGACATAGCCACGTGCTTCCCGCGACGACGGAAGCGTCCCCCCTCTCCCCTCTAAGTCCTTTCGACCCCCCCCCCCCTTCCCCCATACTTGTCTACTCGCTGCTATTTCTAGTAACAGAGACACTTGCCTTGTACTTTACTGAATGTTTATATGTGACTTTTCTCCAAGTAGAGCTATGAATTGTATAGAGTTGTACACACAGTTTTACAGTCATCCTCTCTTTGTAAACTTATGGATTCTTTTCACGATATTAAATAAAAGAATAAATATTAAATAAATGGATATATATTTAATAAATGTATATAACATATATAAAAGAAACTTCTTATTGCGTTTACTTAACTCTGTACTTTTAAAAAATCTAAATTACATATGTTTCCACGAATGTAGGTAAGATACAACGTCAGGGAATCCCTTGACTTGGACGAGTCTAGCGTAGGACAATAGAGCAGGATATGTTCTGTGGTTCTTGGAAGAGGGTGATCTAGGACATCTAAAAGGACGGCAACGCAAGTGTAATGTTCCAGTTATAAATGTGACAGTTTGGACGTTTGGCGTGAAATCAATAACAAATTATTTCTTATTTTATAATAATTATCTGAATGAAATTTTACTTGTCTAAGTGCTTTTTTTTAAGCCTAAAGAAATAAAGTTATTGAATCTCAATCTGTTTGTATGGTTAGTTGCGTGTTATATTTGTTGCCTTTTTACGCCGAAACTACAGAAGCCTGCCTGACCCCGCAGGCTGAAATTTTGCGTAATTGTAATTCTAGATCTAGTTAAGTCATAAGTTCTTTTATTCCCGTTAAAACGTGAGAAACCGCGAGCAGAAACCGAAAAATAAAATCCGGCTAGTAAATGTAGAGTAGACATGTAAAGTGAATGTTTTATGCCCGCTCTAACAGTTTCCACAGCCGCCGTTTCGGCATGCGCGACGCGGCAGCATCCGGCGCTCTGCGCACGCGCTTGACTTGACTCATCGCAATCACTTCCTTTTATTTATACATCGCTTTCATTTTATTATTGCTTTTATCCGTAAGTAACGTTGGAAGAGTCAATTTTAATAGAAGACATGTACAAATTTTAGTACTATTATTTTATGAGTATACAGGATTGAAATGTAGTGCATTATTTAATTTTAACTCAATATTTTATGGTATAGTATATGTAATCCTATGGAAATAAATGAAATTGAATTAAACGTTATTTATTATTATATTATATAAGAAAAAGCTTTAGGTATCAAAAAGATGATGTCCTCTTAGACCAATTTCGGCCACGGCGACGGCAAACGATTTTCAACGAAGACCCATGTGCGCAAGACATAATATGATACTATAGTGCGCAAGTGTGTGCGCAAACACATGTGCTCTCCATTACCTCACTATTGTAACCCGATGGGAAGGATGAACCGATCAAAATAACTTTCATAACAACTATAATATCTATTTACTCACATTATTGCTATTCAACATCATAGGAAATTTGCGATGACGACGTCTAAGCATCTACTATAAACATACATCCTTAAGTATTTAAATGCACTTGATACCAAACCGTCAGCAATGTTAATATTACCACAGACCAGTAGTAGTTGTACCACAGAGTAGTAGTTGAATATAGGTCTATGGTAAAACGTAAGGCCTTTGGCTGAAAACATTCCGAAGTATAAAATGTTCAGCCCACGTGCATTATTTCCTTTAGACTTTACAAAATCTTGGATATATAATAGAGCTCAGCGTTATATTTCGGCGAAGGCAGAGCCTTATTTTTATCTACAACACTTTTGTCTCTTACCTATTCTGCCCTTATACTGTTGTTGTTCTCTGTTTGTTTATTTTATATATTTTCTGTAGCTGGTACGTAATCAAAAGTTACAGTGTAAGTTACTCAGGCACTCATGTATGAGTAAGACAAAACGGATGCAATAATAGGACCTTGTCATACATATTGTGTGAAAAATCCACGTATAGGTTTTTTAGTGTCCATTATCATCATTGCTATAATAGGCCAAATTTAAAAATATAAAATAATTCTTACTTCTCAAGTACATTTAAATTAAATTTTTAGGTAACTTTATTTTACTAATTTACTGTGTCAATTTATTATTTAAGCCATATTAAGTTATTATCAATATCATATTTTTTACCTTAATTTATTCGGAAAAGACATTGTATTCTATTATTCTATATTTCCAGTAAATTCTATCTACATGTTACTCGCCCATGATTATCTTTTGCATGCCGTATTCAACTTTAATTGTATTGACACTTGACATGATACTTAACTTAGACAACTTTTAGCTAGTTTTAGTGTACAGTATGTTTTTGATCAAAAATATATAAATAACAGTCATCCGTCATTCCCAGCTTTATTGAGAAGTACTCGGAACTAGCGGCTGATTTTATTTCATTTATAAAAGCAGAGCTCATCAGATTTGCGCTTAAAATCATCGTTTTTAGTCATGACTAAACTTCACTTTGTCATGGAGCCGACTTATTTGAGTACTTTTGAAACAGGAAATAGCATTTCAGTGAGATAACTTCTTCGTTTTAGAATTATTTTTATTTTGTTCTATGTTATTCGATTACTGTGTCTAGTATGAAGGAAGAAGTTATGATTGTATCCATAAAGAAAGCTTGGGTAGGTACTATTGTATAAATAATTTTAGACCCCTTTAACTATTTTTGGTAGATACTTGCCACAAGCTCTATAGACATCAAGTCTAGACGAGACGAGACCAAGTCCTGAATTTTATATTTGTTTGCTTAAAATGAATCAGTTTCACAATAAATGAGATGATATTAATGTTCAGTACCTACGTACCAGATCCTAATAGAGCATCGATGTCAATCAATTAAAAACATGTTACTACATTAAAGACAGTAGAATTACATCGTAAATACATATCAATAGGTACCTATTAGTTAGGGTTTAACCCTAGCCACAGATATGTAATACTATTTAAGCCCTGGCATAATATAGGTCAATAGGTAACCTACATCCTATTATGGTACGGACGCTTTCGGATTCATTTGAGTCCAGTCCAATTACTGCAATCTAGGCAACAATCTAGCCGTTACGTATGGGCTGAATTAATGAGTTCTTGTAATAGGTAACAATTCCGTAGTTCACGGGCAGAGAATACAGATAACGCCTTCGGGGTGTGATATAAATGAAAACTTCACACTTGGCCTACTGGTACGTATCATGTACACTATAATTAAATCCATTTGGTTTGCTAGGGGCAGCTCAAATACTAAGCTCTGCATATTTATCTACTTAGGTAGCTGTTCTTAGCATGAGATATTGCTGATTCGAATGTTGCCATGCTGTTGTTTTTATAAATACGATGTATAAGTACAACGCGCATGCAATCAATATTGACATCGACTAAAAAACTTACCTATACTGAAGCCTATCTGACCAAAAACATCTTAAAACTAAAAAGCGGATTAAATATTCTTTCATATTCATCGTGGAACCAATTGCATTGCGTGTCGTATATATTCAACACAAAAAACTGAATAATCATTCATAAACGTATTACCCAAATGATGCAAAACCAAATAAATCAACCTAAAGCCAATAGCAGGATATTATTTAGTTCACAGGCAAAGCAATGGTAGAGGTGGGAGACAATACCGAACTTACCTTTGACGATATTAGCGTCAATGTAGGCGAGGACTCCTGTGAAACAAACAATATCCCGCTTTAACCCTTGGATAATCATTTGAAATAAATATTCAAGAATTAACTAGATCTTGAAGATTTATGTGAATAGTAACTGCTGTGCTATATTAGAGTATGCGATATTAGAGTGTCATGCGAAAGCAGGCGCATAGTAGGATAAGTATATGGGACGATGACGCTCAAAAAATTAACATTAAACAGGCATTTTTTATGTATAAAATAATATAAATTTATGTTTGAGAAAAACAAATAAGGGTTGACCTTTTGATAATATATCACCATCAAATATTTTGAATTCATCATCAATTACGGCCCAAATATATAACTTTAAAAAGCTTCGATGATGATAATGTAGTTATCGATGCGCGATGATATATAAAAATAATATAAATCAACTGCGGTTACAGCAACCCTCTGTCTGACGCACGCCAGCCAATTATTCAGATTGTAATTGCATGAATCATGCGATACATACTTTTATTTTCCCACATTTCTTGACGAAAGCAACTCTGAAGAGGAAAATCGTACAGTGCGTCATCCACATAATTCCTAGTAGTCAGTCTTTTTACTCTTATTTATAAGATCCAGGGTGATTGGAGACGAATACACAGGACGCTCGATTGTTCCCAGGAACTCACAATCGAATCGGCAACAGAATCCAAAACATAAATGCATATTTATTTGATCAAATAACGGAAACAAATTAGAACTAGTATGTATTTTATTATTGAAACAACTGAGCTAACTGCAGACTGTTGCAGACAATCTATTGGTCAAACAAATGGAACCTCCAAATTGCAGGCATGAAGCAGCTTGCGAACAAAACTAAACAATAATCTAAATATATAGACAAAAACCAATGTTATGCGCAATTAGAGCCGATAAATACAGCATATCATTTTCAAACTCAGCACCTATTATTTGAATTAGCAACACTCAAAACAAAGCACCGCAAAAAGCGAGACAAATACAATGGAACCTTCAAATCGCATGCGCGAAGCAGCCTGCGAACAAAACGAAACAATAATCTAAACCACTCTTCCTTTCTTAAATTATCCTGTCACGCTCACCTATAAAATGCAATTGGTTTTATAAAATTGGAACTCGTTAGAATAACAGCTTTAGTTTCACGCCACTGGATAACGAACCCTACAGACATGCTTTTACAATTCAAAATTGCAATAAGAGTATAAAGCAGGTTGTGTTTTGGTGTCAGGTTGCGCGGACAATAGACGCACGCGCAGTACCTGCGCAAGGTGACCCGCTGAAGGGCACGGGGCTGCCCTCGCACCCCACGCCCGTCCCGCGGGGTCCTGCATTCGCATGGATTGTCCGACACGCCATTACCGAAATGACCATTATGGCTATGGGGTGTAGGGATTGCCAATTTATCGATACTTTTCCATCGATAATCGGTGTGCACAGTACACGTTGAATATCGTATAGGTATACGATATTCAACGTGTACTGTGCACACCGAGCACTTACCCTGTACAGTACAAAAAAATATTGATTAGTATGGAAGGTGACTTTTCATTCGAGTTTAGAAACTGAATTAAGTGGTGCCGTATGTTCCACAGTTTTTATCTTAATAACCATTTGTAGGCGAATGCGGACAGCGCAGACAGGTTAAACAGATGGTAACTCGATACAAACGCAGCAACACTGTGAATTTGACTTAAAAATGAATTTAAAATGTGCAGTACACAGTTATACAGTTATACATTTTTCCGGTTCGGGAGAATGCACAAGCCATGCTAGGCTATAAACGAAATGTGCCATCGATCGTTACATTTACTGCGGAACGGTGATTTATTATTCCGTCACGTTGTTATTTATACACTTTTATCCAATAACGTTTACTATTTTAACAATGTCACGTTAATGACCTAACGGACGTGATTCTTAATCAGACTGATCTCCCTGTCTGATTAATTAATCACAATTGTAAACAAGGACAGTGTCATATTTTAAAGCGGCTGATGACACGCGTCCCCGCCCATTGATTTATATGTCATCTGAATTAGGCGAAATAGACCAGTTCCATGATCTAACAGAACTTTATTCAAGAACAATTAATAAAAGATGAACCACCCACGCTTTACTGTTTATAATTGAAAAGCTTAATTAATAGCAAATATTTTTTCTGAATTAACATATTGATTAAGTTATCAAGAATTTCATTTTTAGAGTGTACCGTAATTCCAATCAATAAAGTAACAAATTATCGATATCTTTTAGCGGATCCTCCCATCACTAGTTGCCGAATTGAGCAGATAGTGCTTGCAGCGACAGGTGGGGATTGAGGATCGTTGCAGACGAATTACTATGATAATGAACGTTGCAAAAACAAAAAGCCAGTCATTGCGTGTGGACGCAGGCGGACTAATCGAGGGTAAATGAGCAATCGACGCCGATTCAGTAGGTGGTACATACATTTCATGATTTGTTGTAAATGCCCGAGTGATGACCGAACTCGACTTGCGTAAGAATTTAAAAATTTTCGTAAAAACCCGAGTTATTTGACTGGCGAGAATGTGAGGATAGATTATGCAACAAAACATTAAAATAAGTTTATAATAGCGTGTAGCATAAAACTGGTATTATGCTGATAATTATGTCTGGAGATGTCAACGTACCGCAGATCATGATTTCATGTTTCTTATACGTGTTGTTAGGTAATAATTATAATTAAGATGTTTCTGTCTTATACTAGACCGACAATGATCTCTTTATTACGTAGAGTTTACATTTGTGGTATCTTATGTTTGTATAATTAATACTAGGCACAGTTTAGTAATTGGTAGAGAATCAAAAACAATGTAAGTACGAACATGAGATTTTTCCCACCAGTGGGAGAGCTACGATAAAAATAAAATATTAACAGTTAGCCTACTCTGGACCCTACCAATCATATTCTTGCAGTAAATATTTACCCCCTTATTCATAATGATCCTCTTACTTGATCAGTAGCTAAACTGTATTATTTCTCATCTGACTTAATGTTAATAGCAGAACACAGTGAGAAATAGCTCTGCTTTAAGCTAGCAGACTATTATGAATAACGGCGTTAGGCCATAAAACACTAAAGCTGACAATAAGGCATAGTGCATCCTAACTGAGGCATTTAGCTACAAAAACTCGTCTGGAAACTAGAGTTCCTATTTTAAATATTTTACGCTCGATAAAGTTTCGGCGCAACAATTTTGATCCGTATATTTCATGCCGACTGATTTCTAGCGAACAGCCAGGTAGTCGCGGGTTTAAGTCTAGTGTTGAACAAGCGTCATTGTTCTATGCGATTAATATAATATTGGTTTTGCATGGAGTTGATCTGCTACGATCCCCAACCCGCATGCCCAGCGTGGGGATCATGGGCAATAACCCCCAGATGAAATAACGCCACCTATTATGGCGCGCATTAGGGGAGGCCTATGTCCAGCAGTGGACTGATATAGGCTGATGTATTATTATATATATATATGGAGTTGATCTAGGCTAAAACAGTTCTTGTTTACCCTTGAACAAAGATAGGAAAAACGACATTCCAGAATAAAACAAGGCAAAACCTCGACCGACATAATGTTTTCATCAAGTTTCAATGTAGGCAATTCTAAAATGTAGAGCACCTTCTAGCTTTTCCGTTTCCGTCACTTTTAATTTGAAAGACATATCAAAAGAAAAGGCGATTGAAAAGTGCAGCAATGAGGCCACGAGGGGCTGAAATGACCTACAAACAGTGCCGTATCAAGGGATTAGGTGAATTATATTTTTACAAAACATACCCCAAAACTTATTTAGGACAAATTCTAGAGTGAAATCCAAGTATTATATCAACGGGATGAAAATATTTAGCATAATTGATTTACTTCGAGTTTATAAGCAAAGATGTAGCATTTGTAAGCAAAAATATAATACTTACTTATAAAGACTTTAACAGCTCCAATTATATTGAAGATATAATATACCTATTGTTTTTTTTGGAGGGCACTATTGTCGATGCGGTAGCCAAAACTGTATTATAAATTTTTGTCTGTCTGTCTGTTTCATGGCCGCGTACCACGACAAGATTACTGAATGAATTCAGATGAAACTTAGCATACAACGAGGAAGGAGGTAGGTAGGATACTTTTCATCTTGGTTTTCCATATGGTTTCCTAGTGAGAGGGAATCAAAGTCGAAGTGGATACTTTTTCTAAATGTGTAATTCTTGAAAGTTGTTTTGTCAAATAAATTTCGTTAATTTTTGTGAGAAAGAGTAATTGAACATCGTAAAACCTGATTGAAGTTTTTTTTTGTACAGCTTTTCTTAATGTAAGGGAACCTCTGGTCATTTGTGGGTAATTATAATTAGTCTGCACGAATGGCATCGCGAACAAAGTCGCGCTTACAGCTACATCTACATCATTAAACATTTAGTTTATAGTCGTTACATCTGCAATGGCAGCTATGAATTTTTGACTTTTGAATGTAATTAAGCCTATCCATTCTATACTACTAAATGGCCACAAAACCAATTTGCTTGAATTGCACAGTAATATCAAGAAGATAATTTTTTCCTGTATAACCACCCCTTCACAAGCATCTTAGCTACAACCCTGTGTTCCTAGACGTGTTTCCGGCCACGCCCCCACCCCCCTGAATTATGAAGGCTGCGTTCATTTTAACCGCGGGTTAGTTAATTAGTCGGTGGTGTTGAAGTCCATCAGCCTCTGGTATTTATGAAGACGGCACAGTTCATGGGCATTTTTAAACAACTGTTTGTAATGTTTAATGTCAAACTATTGATTATTGTTTGAAGTGATGTATCAGTATTTATACTCTTTTGTCTTTTCTAACGTGGAAGGAGATTGAAGACTAATTTACCAGTCAAAAAACAGAGTTGAGCTATTTACCCATTTTCATGCTTTCATGATAATATCTCAATTAGAAAAGCCGTTATTCCGTTTTCAACATGACACGCTGTGCGATCTACAAGTGATTCAACATAAAAATAGGTTTAAAATGCACCGGCTCACCTTTCATCAATGTATTAATATTTGATAGCATAATACCTGCAAATTAAATCGGCACATGCCAAATGGAGCGCACTTTGTGCAAAATTAAAATCTTAAGACGACGACATAAGATTGTTTTCTCCCTGGCAGAATTTAAAAATTTGCAGCTGACCATGACAGGTGATGCTTAGAAATCATTTTTATGACTTTTTTGCGCACCCTACGTATATGCAATCATCACATACGATTCGCGTACGATTTAGAATTTGAGACTCTAAGGTCGAGTAATTGCAAGTTAGCGTTGGAACAAAAAGCCGACGTCTGTATCGGTTGATTTAGCACGAACTTTATAATTAGTGGATTTAGACGATTGCGGCAAAAAATAATAAGTGTTTCCTTATTCTAACCGCCGTTGTAATTATGACCTCTCGTATGATCTAGGTTTTATTATTGTGCTTATTATTTCCTGATACCAGACGATAAGTTCTCTTCACATTTAACTAAACTGTACTTACAGAATGTTAGTAGATATTGGCGGGAACATCAACGGAAACCTCCAATTCCTTCTCAGAAAAATGCATTAAAATATTGTGCCTAAAACAAAAGTAACTTGGCTAACTTAAAACCGCCCTCACCCTTACGATGAAACATAAAGTTGCCCTATTAAACGTTTACAGCCTTCTAAAACTTAACGCCGACTGTTGTAGGGCGGGCCGGCGATAAAAACATTTTGTTACTTTATAAATATATGTTATGACGTAAAAATCTACATAAGAAATTGTTTTTATCACTTTTTCAATAGTTACCTGACTTTCCGTTTTAGTTTTTTATCGTTCATAGTTTTATCGTACGATGGGTTAAAATAAAAAAAAATCCTATAAAATTGGACTTAAAAAAGTTATGTTCGATTGATCACATTTCTTACGTAGTTAGAACACCAAACATGTGCTGCAAGAATTTTATCACCGCCGCGCGCGATCACCCCGTTACGTTTTATTTGGCTGTGATTGTTTCGTTTAGTCATCAACAGACTTTGCGATTTGGATTCCTATTCATCATCATCATCATCATCACCAGCCTATAATAGTCCACTGCTGGACGTACGCCTCCCCTAATGAGCGCCATAGATGGCATTATTCATAATTATTGATGGATTCCTCTCACCGTGATTTAATTTTAATTTATTTAGAAATCCAACAGCGGTACCGCCATTATATAATGACATAGACGAGAACTATTGTATATAACATGTCCTCCATCAGTCGGATCCATGCCACCGACGACTGACCAATCACACAAGACATGAATATTCATGTATGTTATGTTACCTTAAAGTTTTACCGCAAATTACTAACAATTTTAGAATTGTAAAATTTGCAGTGGTAGGTAACAGTAGAGTTTAAAACAAAAGCAAGAGAGCAGACGGAGGCGGGAGGAGCGCAGAAAAAGGTAACGAATAACGGCCTGAGCCTTAGGGTGCGAAACACTGGGCTTAAAACTTAACAACTTGTTAGGCCGGCTAAAAAGCTTAGGGTGGTTAGGATTATATACTAACATACGAATCATAGCTTAATAGGCCATTAATTGAAAATCTATGGGGCATACAGACAAATAATACAAAATAGTCGAACCAGTAAGTTTCCAATCTGAAATCAGAGGTATATATGTATGTAGGTATATAAATCTGCATGAATTCCTATGAACTTTTTCGAATGCATAAATCCAACACAAGTACCAATTCTGTCGATAACATTTATTTTATTGATTTCAGGTTTTTTTCAAACATAATAGATTCAGACAGCTAAAGATTATTATATAGTTATATAAGTAAGAAATACCATTACACTAAAATTATTGAAGTGTTTCTATTACCCTGGTAAATATAATGCATAATGTTTCATCCTTCGCCAGAGATGGGCGCAGCCTTAGCGCAGGCAATGCGGGGCCCCAAGGACGCCCGCTCCCAAAGTGACCCAATGCGCTACATACGAGTACAGCCTGCGATCCGCGCGGTACTTTGTTTCCGGACTGCTCGAGCCCGCGCGTTCGGCAGTGTTGCCAGCAAGGACGCGGTGATCTTCCAGGAGAATATGTGTACACTTAGTGGTAAAAATATATATAAGATTAGGTGAACGGAATGTGTCACCTATAAAATTAGATAATGAGGTAGATTGAACACTTTATTTACGAAATCTAGCTACATAAATTAAAAATCACTTATAAAATGTACCTACTCTATCCCCTTGGCTTATTTTTGTGCTTACCTAATATTTTTATGGAAATATCACAAATACCTATGTATATTTATAACAAACAAGATTTTATTTATTTATACATATATATAGAGTTAGCTGCAGTTTTCCACTGCAGGGCCAGGTCAACGCCTGACAACTACGATGGTAAACTATTAGGGTTCGTGGCTTAGGCCCCCAGTGGTGGACGCACCTGTGGTCGACGCCCCCGGTCAGTTTATTTTAATCCGAATATTTTTTTTATCAAATGTACTTGCAGGCATAAAAGGCATAAGCTTTTAATATATTATATCATAACCATAACTATTTTTATTAGAAATGTTTTTATTTTGTACTAGCTTGTACCCGCGGTTTTGCCCGCGTGGAATATTCCCAAGGGAGCATTCAACCCAAGTCAGCTCATACCCTGTCTGTATACCAAATTTCATCAAAATCCGTTCAGTAGTTTTAGACGGACAAACATCTAAACAAACAAACTTGTAATTTTAAACTTTTTAATAATAATTATTAAAAATAATCTACTATGAAAAATATAAATAAAGACACATGAACTAAAATTGTCTACTAACAACAGAAAACAACCAAAATCATCTTATTTACTTCGTTAATAATTACCCAAGTAGCAAAATAGATCCTATAACAGTCTTCAAGACTACATTTCAACACTCCTATAACATTCTAGTAGTAAACTACAAAGCTGGATTTGGGCGCATTTATTGGAGCACAAGTTCTTGTTATGAGCTTACAGCATGCTAAGTCTAATTATTGCCTTGCGCTAGTATTTGGAGGGACTTGAACTCCCTATAATTGCCTTAGAGAAGATTACTACTGGTAGCAGTATTCCTTTTGTTATCTACTTCTAGTTCGTTTTGTTAATATGTATTTGCAGTGTTTAATAAACACTAATTTATTTTATCATTATTTTCTTTGATAATATTTGAATGAAAAATGCTTATCTAGAATTAAGTACGAATGCAATTTTGTATGGCAAATCTATTTTTAATGTATAAGTGTACAGTGTTTGCGCTAATTTTCTTACGCGCTTACATAAATTGAATGTCAAGCCTGTTAGTGAAAAAATATTATCAAGCACTTCATAATTGTTTTTTGATCATTCGCCATGTTTCAAAAATAGCTCTTTATCAAGACATTTATAAGACTGTAATAGGTAAAACTACGCTTGATTTACTCTTAGTTAAGATTACCTAACCACCATGTTGAATCAAATTAGAGTTCCTCGATTAATATTTGAAAACCTGCAATAGCTACACATTTTTGACGTAAATATGTGTATGTGCAACTTATAGTTATGTAAGTATGATTAAAGAGAGAGATTCTTGTACAAAAAATACAGTACAGGATAATGATCTGTTTTATTTCACAACGTAGGTATGCAATTAGGGTAATAAGGATACCACATTCGGAATGTACGGAACATTCTAATAAATTACTGGTTTCTGCTTTTTCAGAACTTGCTTGAGACGATCGCTTTTGCGTTACCGATTCTGCCTGTCTTTTATGTACAGTTCTTCAGTAACCTCCATTTTGTTTAAAACGCTTCTAATCTATGATAAATAATAATTTACAGTAAGTATCTCAAATCGAACGACTTGTTAAACTGTTTTTTTTTTCTTTAAAAGATTATTTACTCTCAAAAAAATCTTATAAGCGTCTTTAATAAGACTACATCGCCTCATACCTATAATGATCTCAGCTAAGTATTTTATAAGTCTTGGAAATCTTACACAAAGCTTTTATAAGACTATAATTTTCGCAGGACTATTAAGACTTTGTCAATACACTTATGAGATTATATGTCTTGTAATTATCCTATAATATAGTATAGTAGTAAACTACAAGGCAGTTTTATTAGTAAATTTGCTCTGGAGAGTAAGAATGCTTGCTATTATAAGCAAAGTATACTTGAGAAAAGCCATTAAAAGCTTTATAAGTCTAATTTAAGCTTTATAAGTCTAATTTCACCTATTGTATTCTATTATAGGATTCCCTTGCTAGTTGGGTAGCTATTACTTTTTTGCTCGGATTTCCACATATGGGCAGATTTGTTCTAAAAACATGATCGTAGTAATTTTTTTATTTTTATACTGCTCAGTCAAATTGGCAATCATTTTTGCATTCTTTCTTGACGCGTTTTTTCGCCTGCTAACAGGAATGTTTTTAGCTTTCAGTCTGAAATAAGATATTATCTATAATAGTTGCATTATTTTACCAATAAATATAATTGCGATTTTAAAATAAATATATTGCCTTGCTTGTGCCGTGCCGTAGGTAGAAATATCAATCGTTATCATTTCCAAAAATGATAATAAAGATGGGTTCTTCCCCAGGTGGCGCGTAAGTCGATGATTCCAAGCCTCTACTAAATTTGTAGTCCTATGTTTTTCTTTATAACAACACCACTTAGCAATTTTTTCCGTGGGTTCAAGCCACTGCTCAACAAAATAATCATTGAACTTTGTTATTTGTTCGTCTGGAATACTGAAATGAAAGTCTTGGATCAAATTGGTCTGCAAATGTAAAAATACCAGGAATGTACAAGTTTTGAAGCGTAAATACTTATATTACCTGTTTTCCATTATGGAAAGCCATCCGTCTTCAATGTCTTCTTCAGGAAGATAGGCTAAGCAGATGCACAGTTTAACGTACTGCGTGGTCTCTTCATGATCTAATAAACGAAGAGACTTTGCCCGCCTGTATATGGCATTTTGAAAATGTACAAAACATCCATGAATTTCAGCATTGGGAAATTCGTTAGTTATTGCGACCATTGCTGATATTTCGAAATCCAGAGTGAATTTTAAGGGCTTGAATTCTATCAAAGCTTCTTTAATTTTTCTGAACATTATCTCATATGTCTTTCTTTCTTTAGTGACCAGTAGCGCGTAAAATATTGGCACAATATTGGTGTCATCTGTATTGTCTCCTATATCTCCATGTATCGTATAAATCTGTTTGAATGGACAGGGGCAGCAATCAAATGTACCGTCACAAAAGAAGTGGTGTACATTTTTAATATCTTCCAAAGCTTTTTCTGATACAAAGATGATGATCCTGTTACCATCCTCATTATAATCGACTAACATGTGTTTTCTAAAAATCTCAGGTATAACAACTTCAGCTGGATCCGTAAATCTTGTTTTTTTTACATTCAGGGATGTATTACGACTTCTGTAGATTGCTTTTTTAACATTGTTGTAGATTGGAATTTTCTCACTGTGCCCTTTATTCTGTAATCTTGCAGTTTTCACTTCAAACATTTTCTGTATAGGACTAAAATTTGTTGTAACTTCTTGTTTTAAATCGTTCATAACAACTTTTATCTCGTTTTTTAATAAATCCGGCTTACACTCAGGCTTATGCCCTTTTTGCATCTGAACATTATCGCTTTCATTAGTTAACTTCACTAAACCACCACATCGGCCATGTCTTTTATTTACACATGTCCACACACTATCGTGTTTATTATTTCTATGAAAATTATACGCAAATCCAGCATGTAGCAATGTTTTTCCCCCTAGTCTATTTTTTACCATTTCATAATTACTTCGCACCAGCCCTTGCGAAGTACCTTCGCTCGACATTGTGAGATGGCACACTAAACTTTAATATCAGTTTTCAAGTTCGAAAGTGTTCAGTTCAAAACCGTGAACATAATGTTTGGATTTATCAATGAAAAGATTACATTAAAAAAATATTTTACACGGAAAACCAAAACCATATTCTTCTGCTAAATCTGTCAACGAAAATTTGATTGCTGCGTGCGCCGCATGTCAGGATGTTTGGAACGTAGCCTTCTGTTCAAATTCTGTTTTAGAGGCCAGTACGTTGTTAATCTTCAATAAATAAAATATCTAAATGTCTAAAGGACAAGTAACCGTCAGGCCGTTTACCAACGTCACGCAACAGACCAATCGCAAAAATCCATTCAGTAGTTTTTACGTGAAAGAGTAACAAACATTCATCTCATCTTTCATCTCTACATCTATCCCTACTTTCAAACTTTTGCAGTTATAACATTAGTAGGATTAAAGACAGAAGTATTTTATTGGTAAAGTACAATTACTTAAAACTATCTAAAAAAAAATCTCTAAAACGGTATGTAAGATACACTTTTGGCATTTACTGTACTAAGTGCAAAAGTGCAAATAATAATAATAATACAATTAATAGAATCGGGGGCGTCAACCACAGGTGCGTCGACCACTGGGGGCCTAAGCCACGAACCCAACTATTAAAGCTATTGGAAGTCTAGAATCGAGAAGTCTGGTTCATTAGGTAGAAGGCTAACGTATGGCTAGTAATTAAATAAACATTTGAGATAAGATCGTTTAGTCACATGAGAAATGTTAATTAAGATTTATGACTGGTTTGGAAATAAACCTTATTTTTTTAAATTACTTTTATGATATCAGATGCACATAATTTATTTATTAGAAATTCTTCTGTAACTAATACAATTACGTTATTAGTTCCATCTATGTACTCATTGAAAATTTACAAAAAGGATTTCTTGGACAATTTGCGTTTAATCCGCGCATAAACGTAGCTATGCACTTATCTATTTAATGTATTACTTTTACCTAGAACAGAAGCAAGTATGAGAAAACGCTGCTGTTTTAATCTCTGTTTCTCACAGTCGATTTTGTACTTCTCAATACTTGTTTTTTACCTAAAGTACAAAAAGAATTAGGCTGACCAAAATGTAACAAAATATCCAATAGCACAAAATACCATCACGATGCAAGAAGTCCCATACAAACCCCATTAGTGCACTTCGCGAAGACCCTTAATGTTCCCTCTCACTTGCACACCCACAAAAAATAAGTACCTAACTGAAACGCAATCTGATGCATTCCATACCTTTAGAATTACATCAAAACAAAACTGGAGATCAGCGAAATATGTCTTTCACTGCCTTGAGATAGGGTCCAACAGCTTTGTGTTATTTTTTCAAAGATGTTTTTGGATTTATTCTGTGTCCAAGTGCAAGGGTCTCGGCAATTCGACCAGCATTACTTTAAAGTGACCATCGAAATTCAGATCTATCTTATAGGTCTCAAGATTTAAAGTTCTTTGGGTGTTATTTCCAAAACATACGCTTCGGGTCGGCAATTCGAACAGTATTAATATAAATAACAATAACGAGTGTGTCGGCTGAAGAAGCTTTTAAACTAAGGACGGCTTTGACTGATGTGATGAGGATATCGCATCTTCTTCTTCGGCTTCGGATTGTGTACGTTTAAAAGCATTGTTTTGTACCGTGTTTTAAGAACATTGAGTGTCTTAGCTTCTTGTTGCACCTTTAGCAATCGCATCTCATTGACTATATAAATTGGGTCTGTAGGTATCACACTTAAGCGCTTATTTGTTTTAGATAGGTACCTACCTACTTAAATATTGAAATGGGAATAATGGTAAAATAATCTTAGAACTTATCAAAATATATTATTTTAATTGGCCATGAGCAAGATAATTAACATAGTAGTGAGCCATCCTATTAAATTTGAATAAATAATAGATGTAAGAATAGAAGTACATGTGAGTAGGCGAGTCGGTACGTCCGAACATGTCGACCAATCAGTACCAGCCACAGAAGTAGTCCAATAAGAAACGATTGTGAAACACAAGAAGTCACAAACACCGTTAGCAAATAAAATTCTGAGCACTAAATTTGCGCCCGCGCAACCATCCTATTATACTTAACTCTATCTTAAAATGTTGAAATTAACATAAAATGACTATAATATTTTTACAATTGCCGATGTCATCGCAATCAAAGCAACGAGTATGGAAATTTTACCCAATCTGTTTGTTATTATGGATTATTGGCCGTGCTTGTTAAACGAACTTGGGAAATATTATTTACATTTTATTTTACTTTTTGAACAAACCAGCAATTATGTGTCATCGTACTTCTAAACAAGATGGTCGGACAAGATATATTAATATTGTCTTAAATTAAAGAAATCTCCACCTCTAATCATACAGGACAACAGATTGCGAAGAACTTTCGTTAGTTTTGCTAGATTCGTTGAAACAGAGCTTCGTGGTCATGAAACGATGAAGTCTCACCTTAGACTCATCATATCACAGCAGACACATCTTGTAAACCGATCGTAGAAAGACAGCTTATTTAATAAAATAAAATTTAACTACATTTTTCCATAATGTTTCATGTGGCACAGGCAAAACCTTTGCCGAGCACACCAGGCTAATGTTGCTGTTGTAATGTTTCATTTGGCTCGGCCATACTGTACCAAATTAAGTAAGATCTCATCTGGAATCTGGTTACTATTAGAAGTGTTGCAAGCATTTTGTCCAGAACTGTTGCTACGTAATAAAATATGACTGATGAAGCAGGCCAGGCATTAAAACTACTAGTAACACAACTTTTAAATTAAACTCGATGGCAATAATAAAATAATTCGTGCCATACTTGGTTGCCATCTTGAATTATACAGTTAAGATTTTAACCGGTGCTGCCACATGCGCCATAAATGTGTAGGTTTAGTGGCAAGTATGTAGCTGATCATACATTACATACCTATAGCTCAAAAAGTTAATGAGATGTATATTTTATAGAAATAATTGCGTACTTAGTTGAAAAAAGCATTCATAGTGATTTGAAAAAAGTTAGGTGTTTAAAGTTTACAAAAAGTGTATTTAATACACCTAGGTGAATTAGCTCGGGTGAATTAAGTTAACGTAGCGGATCTTTATTACTAAATAAATTTTCAGATAATTTCTGTTTTTATAGAAATAATAGTGAAAATAGGTACCAAATTATTATTCATGTTTTGCATGAGGTCCTAGATAAAGAAGATATTATTATTATTATTATAGATTTTTTTACTGGTATTTGTACTGTACTGTTCCAAACAATCGACAGGTAGCTCAACCGATCTATATAAAGACCAGTCGGAAGCGTCCCCAAGAGTAACTAGGAACTGCATTGCCCCGATGCGCTAAATGGCAATACTGATACGGTCCGCCAGACACTCACTAGGTCTCAGGCCAGGCTTCTACCAGACTCTTAGATATTTTTAAAAACCCAAAGAGCCTCGGTACATCGGTACGTACCCCGAGTACAGAATTAATAATATCGTCATCGAAAATGCATCAACGGAGTCACATCTTTCAGATAATCCAAGGAATCGCCTTAAAAAATGTGATTAATATTTAAATTTGATTAGTACTTAATATTTATGACTGGTTTTTGTACAGATTTTATGATCTCCCGAGTCAGGTGCAATCAACTTATAGGTTAGTTTAGAAATACAGAAACTAATTTCATTAATTAGGCAGTTTAGTCGGACGAGTTATTCGAGTTACTATGATTATTGTAATTACTTCTACTAATTCTGAGTGATCAGAAGTGTTGATGTGTTAATCAACATCACTCATTATCGAAGCTTCCATGAAGAATTTTGTTTCTTCGTGTAAGCTTTGGTTTTGTTTTTGTCAAATGACCGGATGTAAGTACTTACATTGATGCGAGTATTTTTAAGGTTACATTTTCGTTAAACACCTCAGTATTTTTTTTGAAAAAAAATTATAAAATTTCAATTCAATAATTCTCTAAATTGTGTTTTTATTTAAATGCTCTCGATATAATTTCTCAAAGGTGTAGAGCATCGCTTCCGGTGCTGAAGAGTTGATATTAATTAAATGTATCAGAGATGAACTGGACGAATTAGCATACCGGCTCGCCATATCCACCACTGAGCAGAGAAATATGTCCGTAATAATGATACGACGACAGTAGAGACGCTCTAGGTGTACAATACCAACGCCTATGATGGTGAGCTATCAAGCCACATGTAGAGGCAAAAGCTTGTTTTCATTTAAGTTTGTCCTCGCAAGCAACCATGCTAAAATATAGGGAAATGTAAGTCATCACAAATCATGGTAAATATGTCGATATCTGAGATTTGAATAAACTCGTTTCTCGCTTCAACTTAATTCAGATTAGTTCGGTGACGTTTTGATTTGATTTGCCTTTGACGGGGTAAAAATTAATAACCGTACTAAAATAAACTAGCCGGCTCAACTAATTATCTTGCTACGTCGCCTTCGCCTCTATATTCTGCAAAGTTTCCTCGCTCTTTTAGTACTGCATTTTACGTAAGCACACCAGTTATGTTCATCTTCAACAAGTTTGGGTGTTTTATTATTTTATCCTAGATAGCTGAGGCGCAATATCGGTTTCTAAACGCTTTCAACTATTTGATTTCACATGCATTTGCATAATTGTAACATTTATAGTGACAATATACAGACAAACTCAGTGTTTTTTAGTAAGTTATATAAATTTGCTGAATGCTTTCAACATTAACAAACATTGATCTATGCGAATTATTTGAACAATTAAATATTTGGCATTATTTCGATTTCATATTTTGTTGTAGTTTTTGCACGGCGCGGCGCGTCGAAGTAAATGCATTAATTTCAATCAATTTGCACATATTTTTAATCATTGTTAAAGTATTAATGATTACTATGATTACACCCCACATTTC
Source organism: Eupithecia pulchellata (assembly GCA_963931895.1). Classification (NCBI taxonomy): domain Eukaryota; kingdom Metazoa; phylum Arthropoda; class Insecta; order Lepidoptera; family Geometridae; genus Eupithecia; species Eupithecia pulchellata. The sequence continues at coordinate 702,474 of OZ007525.1, forward strand.
AGGGCTTTGGTTTGTTTATTTACTAGCATACATCTGTCAATAGCACAGGTATCAAAAGAAATAAAGCACATTCATAAAGATACATCTAAATGGTAATGAAATAAATAAAACGAAGATTGTTGGTATCGTAATGTAAAATTTATTTTCTTTGGTTGTATTTTTACTCTTAGTTTTAGCGACCCATGCTTATTCACTACTTACTAGAAAATAGGTGTTCTAAACCAGATCCTCTGTCTGAAAACTCTGTCATTACAGGGTTCTCCTATGCGTTGTGTTATGTCTAGTTTTAATTAACAAACGAATTGAATTTTTGCACAAAATTTTCCTGTACCTAATTTCATCGTGTACTACTAAACAATGTCATTTTAGATAATAGCAACACCATTATCTGGCGTATAAACTGTCGCTGTTAATTTATCAACCCAGCCACCATTCCAGAAATCATCCCTAATTTACTCAAAATTCCATTACCATTATCTCTGTGCGTTGAAAAAACGTTCTTTTTTTCTTCGGCAGCTTCCCGCATAGACAATAGAGGCCATTATATCGTGACAGTGCGCTCATTACCGGGTTTTTGCGGCTGTCTATGGTCGCATTGTTCCCATCTTTACCTGCGACTATCGTTACATCGCCCCTTCAAACTTAGAACGGGTGATGTGTTTTTATTTTGACGAAATTGTCTATGGGTGTGAGGATCGTTTAAATTGTTGAGCGAAGGATATTGGTTCATTTAACTTTATATTGCTTTAGGTACTTTAGTACGTTATCAGTCAGTACTTGACATTGAATTTTTTGGAACCTTTCGAGATTTTATCCTTTGTTCATTTAAATGTGATTGGAAGCTGTATATTCAAATTAAAACATATTGTAATTTCGTGCTTCAACTGAAACATAAATTTATTACATACAATGTACATTATGTGGGGTATTGATTCGTTCTTGAAAAGACAAGCAAGAACCTACAGCATTATTAAAACGCATAACGTCATCAGCTCAAGATCAGCTCATATAATTTCAAATGGGATTCCAATGTTTTTTTGTAATTTGTTTGAGAATTAAAAGTCCCCTTTGTTATTTTATCTATACTTCACTGACACAGAGACAGTGGCCCACCAGTGATATCCTTTTTATAAAAACATATTGCCTTTACTTTTTTCTGAGGACGTGTGCACAATATTGGGTTACAATCTCCTCTCCAAATCGTCTGTGACAAGGCCCCTTCTTATTAGAAAATCGTATCATACGAATTTATTCTCTAATTCATGCGGTATAAAAAGTATTTTAGCATTACAATGGTCTACAAATTCGATTGCATACAATTGATATTTTCTTCGAAACAAAGTTATCTTGTACTTTTATTGCTGAATTTGAGCTTTATGCTGGTGATATAGAGCTGTAGCTGGTTTTTCGATGGGGGATAAATAAATATGTAAACTTACCTATGTAAACTCAAGAGTCACAGGTAGCGTTTTTTGTGATATATTTACGGATATAGCACGGGGTCGTTACTTTTTGTGATTATTTCTATTTCTCATACGAACAAGGCAGGTAGACATTATAACCGCTAATTCTCTAATAACATCACAGCTACCCTGTGTTCTTTTCGATGATCCACAGGTAATTGTTGATTATAAATTTGCAAGTTGGGCTATTCAGTCAACGTTAAAGAGATACAGAAAAATCAACTTAGATTTATGAATCTATGTTTTGTTCAATACGAATAATGTGTGTAATGTGGAAATATTTTTTTTTACTAAATAGCTAGATTAAACTCTGAACGCTTTGTTGTATTTCGGTACGTTGTGTGCAAAACCACGGGGTAAAGCTAGCACCATGTATTATACTCGTACTTAAATGAGACTAACTCAATAACTATAAAATACATACATATTTTGTGACATTAATAGCGATATGAGGATCTACGAATGATAACAGAATTATTTTTTATTAAATACCTATAATGTAAATGTTTTGTTTGGACGGATTTATAACTATTTGATTTGGATTAAGTGCATACCTATATATTCTTTGCATTAAATGCATATATTTGCATAGCTTTCTATTTTTTTATGTAATAAGTCTGTATCATTGAGAAGGCGACTCAGCTGTGTGTACATTTAAACTAAAATTGTTTTTCTTAACATTAATTCCCAAATATTTAGTTAAGCGAAAGTCGTAAAACTTGGGTCAAAAATTATACTTTTTTCAGCAAAATTTAGCAAGATTTCTTTCAAAATACTCTTTTCAGATAAAACAGGTCAACAGGACACTGTCAACGAACGTATAATATATAAAGTTTAGCGTGAAATTACACGTGTCCATTGTGTCCGTCCACCGGGTCACCGTCTCCGGCGTCGATGTCGTCGCAGTTCGTTGTTCTCTCGTCCGGCGATCGCGACTCATAATCTAGAGTTCACAGGTCAACAAACTTTCAAATTATTCACCGGTTATCTATTGCTGTTTTACCTATTGAGATTTTTCTTTTTTAAATCCTGTCTATTACCAGAAAAAAGTTCGGCTAATGTTTGCATTATTATGATATATTTCAATGGTTTTTGTTTAATATGATATCTATGAAAATAGAGACGTATGTAAATAGATTTGCGATTTTAATTTAGTTAAATATAATGGTAATAATACGAGTTTGTTTACTAATTTGGATCACATTAACATTAAATTTCTGAATATTATTTTATAAAAAGCTGCCTTGCATAGGTGTCTGGGCTAAATAATTTTGATTATTAAAGATTAATTCTTTAAAAAGTATGCTTTCATTACGCAAATTCTGAATTATGTATATTAAAAAAATGTATAGAATGTATATATTCATTTATAGTAATTTAAGTAATACAAAACAGATATATTTTACATAGACAGGTCCCGTCTGAATGAATCAACCGGTTACAAATCGAATGATCGATAAATCAATCAATTAATAATACTCTCAGATTTCTCCATTCACCATCAAGCACTAGGTACATATTGCATTTATTAATGAAATCGTTCTAGTACGAGTAGGTATCACATATCTACATGATTTAAAATTGCTACGTATGTTTATTAGAATAAAGAAACTAGAGTGCGTTGTACGTTGTACGGTGTTTTTTTTATTTATAATAAATAACACGATACAATGTGTTTATTTATTTTGTAATAAATAAAAAACAATTAATTATTAGGTAGTGAAGAGCCTCGATCATCTCAAGAGACTGATAGACACACTGTGACATACTGTGCTATGACGTTCTACACAAAACACACGAGAATTTTATTATGGTGCTCATATTCTTTATATTTGATCGATAGTCATATACAACTCAAAAAGTCATGAGAATCTTTCCATAGAGCATAGTCAGATTGTAAAAAATATCATTTTATTCTTTTTTTCATAGCAAATAAAAAGGTAGTCAAGCAATTTTGAGCTGAAACCCTCAAGGATAGGATTTTAAATTCAGCGGAGGATGCTGACCCGTGTCGCGACTCCGCATTGCGATTACTTTACTTAAAGTTTTGCGCAAAAAACGCTTTGAATGTGACTTGTGAGGGTGGCTGAATTCGAGTCCGTGACCGTGCATTGGATGCCAAAATACTTATTTAACACTACGCTCTTCGCAGATTAATTAGACGCTCATTGCTCGAACTGATCCGCTTTCGAAAAGAGCCGTATATACGAAAAATGGTTTTATAGTTATGAGACCTTCTTCTTTCAATTAAAAGTATCTAACCGGACTTTTTATTTTATATTAGCGCGTTTCAATATTGAATATGCTAATAATGTTTATTAGGAATATATTTTGATCTTCTTTCCCCAAATACCTAATGCCGCTGTGTGCCGATGTTTATTCTGCTAGTTATGTGCCATAAAACGGTTTTCTTTTAATAAACGAATAACGGCTTTTCTCGTTTAGAAGGTACAATAAAAGTGTATCTTGAGCATCATCTAATGAAGTGCTAAGTCGTTAATTAACATTTTTGCTTATTTTTTTAATTTTGTACATTATTGAGCCTATTAAATTACCAAGCGTTCAAATAACTGTATATATTAACGTTCATAATTACGGAAAATTAATGAATTATCAAAATCAATATGAGAGGTTTCGGAATGTGATGTGATCTATGTTTATGATAAATAGTGATATGACAAACTGTTATTATGTTTGAATATTTTTATGAAGATTAATATCATTATACCGCTTCCCAGGAGGTTTAACGTTTAAGTCTCAAAACGTTTACTTTATCATTAATTGGAAGATTGTTCACATTTCTTTCAAGACAAAAGAAGAAGTTTTACCTATATATCTTTACACAAAGTAGTTTCTATCTAACTTAAGTATCAAACGCAGCATCCTCAACGGGCGCAGGCTAGGGGTTGCTCGCGGGGGTGAATTCGCCTCGCTCGTGTCGATAAATCACGTGCTTTTTGTTCGCGCGTGAGAACGGCACTTGCAGTGCACGTGTGTTGCATGCGGACAGTGCACTTTTTGTGCACTATACACCAACCTTTGTGTAAGGTCAGATGGCTATGTTAGTTGTTCCGGGTAGACATTGGTTAATATCAGCGAAGTAGTTATGAATTTGGCTGTGGATTATTTTTATTTTGGTGATTTATTTCTTTCCAACAAATATTTTTTAATTTGATATCATACTTTTTTTTATTTCCTTGAATTTCATCAGAGCGCTGGGTACTAAGCAGTGTCTACGATGTGAAGCTTATAAATGCCGAGCCATAGTTTGCACACAGGTCACGTATTTCAAAATAATGTTCCAGAAATGCATGATGCATTTCTGTGCACAAGTGTCGCGTCATGTCGTAGGTAGTCGTGATTGTTTGTTTAGGACGCCAATACGCAGTGCCCTCCAATTATACCCCTCTTGTTGCGATAATGTCCGGACTTGCTATGTGCCTGTCGGTGCTATGTTCCGCCGGGCCAGGTACAGATTGCTTTGAATATTCAATGCTATGAAAAGGGCAGATCAAGTGTTTGTATTAGGCCGGCATTTTGTATAATTTGTGGCATCCAAAGAGGATCCTTCGATTTTGTAATAAAATCATCGCGTTGAAGAAAGCGAGGCTACTTCAAATACTTAATGTGGTATTTGAAGTAGGTAGTCTTCGCGGCCGGGAGCTGAGATGCAATCATCGATCTCAATAGTTATTTGTTATGCAAGGCTGCAAAGTTGGCTTTTGTTACGAGTACTTGTATTGTATGAGAAGCAAAATAACTTTGCTGCCGAGTGAAACACACAATTTTTCACCTCACAGCGGCGAGGAAAACGCTAAGTGCAAAAAACAGATTATTTATTAAATCAGTGTTCATGCATTATTACAAATTAAAATTACTGCAACTGGTGCAACTTCATTCAGTCCAGTGCTGCCTGTGGTTATTAACCAGATTATCCAAAATTTTCACAATAAAAATCTGCTAGATTTAAGAACGAAAGGCAGTGAGCAGCGTTGCCTATGTTTTATAAACATTACCTAAATAAAATACTTGTAACACGACGCTTCAAAGATCCACAGCAGGTTATATTGCAACAACCAAAGAGTCGCGAAGCAAAACGCTGAAAAGACACGAACGTACTCGTAAAGCTCCACATAGATCTAGGCATTTAGCAGAGAACTGTCTCGAGGCTACTTATAGCTTCGCATCTGTACCACGGAGGAGCTCTCGCGCTAAGTGTGCCACTGTGCTGTGCACTGACCTAGTTCGCCACAAAGAGCTCGGTGTGCACATGCCGGTGCCTAGACCTTGTGCATCTATGTCATGAGCGCAGCTATTTTCATAAGTCAATGGTTGGAAAATCTGAAGTTTTTTCTAAGGGGTTTTAGTTGAATGCACTAATCTTCTACCTTTTGGTGTGCATAACTACCCTCTTTCTTTACTGCTATCGGTGAAGCCGGAAGGGCATTATATATGTTAGTTTCATATTTTTACGGGATTTAGTTAGCATATTAACATTGATGGGCATCAGCTTAATTTTGTAAAAGTTCGCGTTGTTTTGTGCCAATATGATGGTTATGATTATCCATCCCTTATCTCCCTCATCCCTTATCTCTCCAATATAGATCGGATACATTATTTGGCTAATATTTTGCTTAGGTCAGCTGTTTAAAACATGTTAGCTATCAGTTCAAATTAGCATCTGGTCGTGTTATTATTATACAATACATACTTAAATGATGATTAATATAGATTTCATAATAATAATACATGATTATAATTTTTTATTCTTGCAGTTTTCCTTTATACTTTTTTGTTCATGGCCAGAGTCTGAACCGGACTATTAGATTCTTACGTACAAACTAGGCTGAATGATCTTCAGTGACAATTTAATTATGTACCTTTAGAAAATAAAATATTAAGCTTGAGCGATACTCTTGTTTTTATGTGCAACTATTAACGCTAACGTCACAAATCTAGGCCTCCAAAAAAAAGAAATATCGCGCCAGCTTTTTGATTGATTAAATATTGGCTCGAAAAATGATGGAAAACACAATAATCAATAGAATTTGCGCTCAATCCCTGAGCATGAAAAAGCAAGTTCAATGCTCTGCTTCACAGTGATTGAATCGCAAATACAAGTGAACGCACTGCCAATAAGAATTGCAAACTATGTCGAGATCTTGCTAATGCCTTCATTTTGCACAACTGTAACTTGCCTACCTTCTTTGTATTCACTTTCAGACTTCAGAATATTAAAGAAGAGTTCCCTGAATACTTGTAAGCTTAAAGAGGTTGTTGACTTTGTTTGATTACTGTACTTACTACTTAATAACACTCGTAGATGCGATACGATATATTACTCTAGTTGTAACAATCACTGTCCACCAACTATGTGACGGAAGATTCAACGCCCGCTTTCATCATATGATAATCGAATAAAATAAAATCAAATAAGAGTAATCCATCAAAGTCACACACTCACATACATAAAACTCTTTAAATTATTAAAATATGACATGTGTGAATTCTGATGTCACAAAAACTCAATTATTTGAATTTTTAGTGCTCTCAAATTATGTTATTTATAAAGAAAGAAAATTACAATTTCAGATCAAAACAGTTTACAACATTATTATTTCATGAAAATCTAAGCCGTCACCAGACGGCATAGTGCCCAATGATGAATGCGTTGTCACTTAAATTGCAATGCTAATTTGTTAATCGAAATGAAGCCAGTATTTCGATAACCTGTGGACTCCATGGGAACTATTGCAAGATATTTGTGTATTGTGTACTGTATCTGCTAGGAGTGGCTATTTTCAGTCTCTCGATACACCGGATGAAAAAAGTTTGGAGGAAATATTTAATTGTTACCTGGATGAGGGCACTCTTGAAGGCAAAGTGGACACGACATTTTAGAAGCTTTGCTTGGATTGAAGTTAAACTTTGCCTAATGTTAACTTTAACAAAGAATCTCAAATTAGTTTTGTTTTCTGACACCATAATGAACTGAATAGATTCCTACATATTCGAAACAAAATTATCTTTGTGTCGTTTTGTTATCAAAAGCCACCCAATAACTTAATATTATTAGCTACGATAGTATACGGCTGATGTCATTAAAACTGTCTCAAAATTACAAAGGAGCTTTTTACGAAGAATACAGTTGCACATTGCACAATACAACAAAAACATTTACAAATCCTACCATTACTATTGCGTTCACGGTGGATTAGAAACCACATATTTCAGGGCTACTTTCAACCCTATTCCAAGGGGATAGGGAACTGTGATAATCGCGTTAAGTTTACGGCATTAGTGGTGTAACCGACTGTAAGTAAAGTAAGTAATGCTTTTAGCGATGGTTCAGCCGGTTTTATTGTAAAGATTTGTAAGTCGATCGTGGAAATTGCATGAGACATAACGAACTTTATGGGTAGGTACATGATCTCTGTTCATAAAATCATTCAAACTTCCCTTCTTGGTGCTCCTACTCACTTGTAGGTAATTTTACTTGTACTTGTTGAGGCAACACCAAATATGTTATGATTTTTGTGTATGAATCCGTAGATATAAGTTAGTATGCTTTATCTTCTATCACGTTGATGTTGATCACAGGAGTTAAATCAGGATTTTGAGTTGTTTTTCTTTTCAATCATTACTGAATAAGATACTTATATTCTAGATCTTGTTCATTTCATATACATAATAGGTGGCCCAATAAAAACCCCGTTTAGAAAATCTAGCCCTATTCTATAAGTACCTACCTACCTAACGGTATAGCGTATCAATCATTCTTTACTAAGACTAGAATAGTACTTATCTTATAGAAAGTAAATATTAAATATCACTTTGCAAGTTTTCCAGAAGGTCGTCGCCCTCTCCAAACACAATAAAACCTTGATGCAGTCTGCAATATTGAATCGTCTACGTCTGCCAGATCAAAGCGCTCTCCATCGGGGTGCAAACGGATCGGAAAGTGCCTGCGCCTTTGATCTGGTGCAGTGCCTCTAATGGCAGCTGCTTTGTAGGCGACAGTTTCTCCTTTGAGACTGATCGAGACGTCTGTGAACTGAGCGGAAGCATGCCTTCGTGTTTCACTGATTACTTTATATCAAAGCCTCGTCCAAAGTGAACGCACAAAGACAAACTCACCATCCCAGTCCCACTGCAATGTCCTTAAATAAAATCCTTTTAATTTATATAATCTATATTTGTGCATTTTTTTATTGTTGGCAAACCTAACAAACCTAAGTAGTAACCTACCTAAGATGAACTTTAAAAATCGACTCCTTCAACGCTCGGCGCGTTTAGCAGGAAAACCTATCCAAATGGAATCGGTTTTCCTCTCTACACATTTGTAGCAGAGTTTTCCTGTTTTTCAGTACAATGATCTCATTTACTCTGTATTTTTTCACGCATGTTGTTGTATTTCATTTTATTTTACACGAACTGGATCACTTTCCCACACTCATAAGTGCAAAATTACGAATGCCTTGTTTACTGAGAAACGTACTACACGTTCTTTAGATCTACAATAACTTTTCTACCCTTTCAGATAACTCATTTTCAACTTTCTGTTTCATACGAGAAGATTGAAATCGGTATATATAAAATTAGTGGGTAGGATGTTTTGAATTAATCGTATGTAACAAGAAAAATTCGAGCAAAAGCCTTCTGAATGGAACAGAGATGTAACCTGTTTTGAGAATGCAGTCTGCACCGAATGCGACCCACTGGCCGAATGACTCACACCTCTCAGAAATTAAAAAGAAATGAACGAATGTGATTCAAAACGTGGCCTTCTATTTTTGATTCTTATATTCGACCACCACAGAAACTTTTTCAAAATCCGCAATTTTTCTATAATCTCTTCAGTATTACTCGTGAAAAACTTTGAATCCTCATTGAAATGGATCATAAAATCATTGTAATCTACTCTGTTCAAGCAAACACATTTCCTAGTTTTGGAACTGCTTCAACGATGCTGATCCCTTGGACCTACACATTTCAACTATTCGTACAATATTGCCCGACTCATCATGATGGTCCTGGCCATCTATTGCCATTTTTTTTACTCTGGCGTGCCTTGATTCGCTTGCTTGTACAGACTGTCAAATGTAAAATTGATTAACTATCTCGGTGCATCGATGTCTTTCGGTGTAAAAACACTTTTGACGCAGCAAATTAAAAAAAGTATTACCTACTATGGGCAATAACCCCCAAATAATGATGCCATCTATGGCGCTCATTAGGGGAGGCCTATGTCCAGCAGTGGACTATTATAGGCTGCTGATGATGATGATGATGATTACCTACTATACCCACTAGTTCGAGACCTCAAACAAAATATCTCATTTATAGCTCTAACCTCACACTAATATCATTGATTGCCGATTTTTTCGCGAAAGAATAATTTCAATCGCCTTTAAATTAGGAATCGGCGCTAAATAAACCCATAATAATACAAATACCAAATCATAAAATTAAGGGTATCGTTCTCGGACTCAGAATAAGTAGTTCTCCGCTGGCATTATGTGAGGTATTCGGATTTAAGATACAAATAAAAGGTTGAATTAATACAGGTCGGTTTACCCTTTTCAATCACTATTGCCCATAATCGTGCTCCATTTAGTTTATATTAGAGACGCGGGCATAGTATCGGCGGGAATAACGACACGCTCTCGTCTTAGGCTAATTCATTGCTTAGAGTCCAACTGCCAAAAACGAAAAGAAGAGATATAATAATAATATAAAAGTTAGATAACGGTCGTGCATTGGCCGAGCTTAGGTTCGAGAGCGTAAGCAGTTTTTTCTGATTTGCAGGCCAAAATGCCAACACTATTATTATGTCAAAAATTCGCCTTTGCTGTTGACCAAAAATGCACCTTGGAGACTAAATTCCAGCAATATACAGGAGAAATATTTTAGACCTATTATTTGACTGTACTGCAATGAATTTGTCCGCACAGAGCGAGCAGTAAAGCCTGTGTATGCTCTCTGGCAGTGCGGCCGCGCCCCTAGGCCGCCTAACGCCATATGTAAATGTACCGACACGGGACCTTCCGAGAACCATCCCGCTCCCTAATTATTTTTAATTGCCGCAAGCACTCGGCCTTCAATTTAACTTTTAATTTTTTTCGCGTCTAGTCTTTGAATCACTTGGATTACGCTATAAATGACTCATGAGACTGACTTCTTCCGACAAAGACTGCACGCGATTTTAAAACAAGTGAGTTTTATTTTGTTACCTGTTCTTAGAATAATGGTGGGATCGTAAATCAGTAATGGCGCCCTATTATTTGAGTTGTTCGCATAAATTTGGCGATGGAAGCTGTAATTGCGAGTGTTTGGCGGTACTTCTAGCCGGAGCTCGGCCGCGCCGCCCCAACCAACGCCGCGGGTGGCTATGGAACTGTAAAAATGCAAGGTTATGGAATCATAATGAGTTTTGGACTACTGTTTTGGGCTTTATTGTTCTTGATTTTTGCTTTGTGCAGTAATACAGCGCGAAAGCATTTGACAGTTTTTCGCTGCCAAATTTTAAAGATCTAAGCATAAATAGGGACAGATTTATTATCGCACACACATGCTTCCCGCTGTCTGGAAGCGACTTTGTTATATACTAATGTAGTGCTTGGTGGCTATTGAAAATAACTCACCCTAAAATAGTGATAATGACATTTTGTAAACTAATAAAGTAAAATAAACTTTGCACAAACTCATATCAACCGACAAATCTTTACGACTCCTGCTCAAAGCAGTATCTATACCATTGCACCCGTTTTTACCACCAAAGGTTGCCTTTATTATTATCTGCCTACTGCCCACAGGCTACTTCTCTAAAACAAAACCATTCCTAAACCCATTGCCATGGCCACATGTCCATAAAGCCGCCATGCTGGTTTTTATTACTTTTTTTTTAACCTCCCGTTTTTGCAAGCCATTGTGTAAGTGAGAGCACTTTCGTCTGGTCAATTTACTTTTGTATTTCGAACGTTATCTGATTTATTTTTGAATGCGCTTTGAATAGACGCGTCAGGGTGTAATTTTACTTTAGGTTTTTTTTACCTATAATTTTGATCTATTTTATTTCATCTCTGATTATTGAGATGAGTTGAAATAATTTTGGTACTGTAACAGCAGACTTTTTGTAAATTTTGTAGATCTTGCCTATGCTTACCCAGGTCCGGTAAGCATAGGCATAGGCAAGTAGTGTAAGACCAAAGGTTAAAGAAGCAAAGGTTAAGTAGGTACCTACTCGCTAAGTCATACTAAAATCAAAACACAGTGTCTGACACTAAGTGTTCATGAATCAGATTATGCACTTAATGCCGCATAAAAACCTCTAAAGCTCGACATAAATTCGGAATTCCTTTTACCATTTATCTTTACCCTAAAGTTATACAAAGTGTCCGTAACACCCCCGTGTTTGCGCAAGTGCTACACACACACATCACACATACGAGCATAAAACGTGCACACATATGCAAGGATCACACATGCGTATGCGCAGGTACCAAAAGTTAATTGCCTTCGTATGTTCAATGCTCAATCTACCTGCGGGATGAGGGTAAGAAGAAATTATTTTTATATTTTTATACTTTAACCACTTTCAAGGCAACATTTGGAGTCAGACGACGATGAAAAGAAAATTAGTTGAGTTTCTGTTAAAATAAAGTAGTAAATAGTAATAAATTAAGTGCTTAAAAATCATATCCCATCTAATGACATTAGTTATTGCATATCACAATACTTTCTTTTAATGAAGAATATGCCAAAACTTTATAATCAAAACCAACGATGAAAATGTTGACCTACTTGAAAACATTAGAACTTTATGAAACAGTTTTAGAACCTCCAATTTTCTTTAGGTATCAGAAAACAACTACGACTGTAGGTAGGTACCCGATCTGGCTCAGATCAAATCCGATCACTTCACACGTCGATAATTCCAGCCATTATCGGATCACGGTATACTCTTTCTCTCTTCTAGCTTTAGAAAGAGACAGCAGATATCCCTTAGCTCTTTCGCGTGGTTTATTGAAAGTGTACCTGCCAGAGTCCGGACGGTAATTTTTAATTGACAAAAAAACATGACCCAACCGAATTTATATGTGGAATTTATTTTATTACGTGGCGGTAGTGTGCGTGGGTTAGTTATTATTCTTTACAATGGCTTTAAAGAAACGTCAGAGTTTATGGCGTCTACTTAGATCGGGTTGCGATGTGATTGTAAAATACTTAGAGGCTTCTAAATTGAAATGACTTTCAGAAACGAGTCGTAGAGTAATAATTGAAATAATTGGATTGTTTACGCACCTAAGGGCATTCTTAGGTAAGCCAAACAACCAAAATGATGATTATAAAATGTTGCTCTATCTTTTGATAGAAACTTGTTCTGGGAAATTTTATATTTTATTTGCTACCTAAACTTTTTTAACTGTTCTAAGGTAAGGTGCGGGAAATGACCGAAAAAGGTTTTCAGATACCTAATGCCTAATAAGTATCAACAGAAATCTGTTTTACCGAAAGATTTATTCCAAACAAGGACTTTCTGTGAACAAAAGTTAAAATTTCTTGTGCAATCATTTGCAGTACGTAACTTAGGCAGGAGAGGTGTTCAAACGTTTGGCCGCGATGGATAAAAAAATTAAACTACATTTAAATTACAATAAAAAATCCGCCGATACCGAAACTAACTAGATATCTCAAATCAAGGGCAAGTTGAAAAAAATTAAAAGCAATGCACGCAATACGGGTACCTGACTTTAGCACAAAAAATTATGATTAATGAAGGTAGGAATTAAATGATTCCGACTCAGGTAACGTACCCCGGGGGTAAAGTGGCGATTTTTTAAGCATTGTCCCTGGCAGCCCGACCGGGTATACTGCTGGTAATTATGGATCTGTCAGGGTACGGCACGGTGGATAAATCGTTTTGCTACTTTGATTTAAATTGTTTTTATTACCTAGAGCGTTTTTTAAAGAAGTCACAAGATGAATAACATGACCGATGCAAATCAAATCGGCTATGACTATGTTTATTGTTGGAGAAATATCAACAATTATTATTTTTTTAGAAATATCAACAATTGATATTCTCTCTATCTGGAAACGGAAATAGAGTATGATTCTTTTTAGGGTCCTAAAAACATGCGAATCCGACTTACTTTTATTCCTAACTATTTATCGTACTTTGAGTCTATGGTATGACTACTACTTAACAATTTATCATTCATTTATAAGTAAAGTTTTAATATCGCATCACAGAGCTGCTGAAATGATTTGCATAACACCGACACAACAGTACCCAAAGCTTACATCGTACAGATCACTATGTTCCCATCTCATAGACTCACTCCGATCACACTCTGCTAGAAGACGCTGCATCTTATAGGACGCTGATAACGACTAAAAATACTTTAGAGAAAAACATACCAATAATAAACCTAGCTAAAAACAAAGATTTAATCTGCAAATGTATGACCAAACCAAACGATCATCAAGATTCAAAACTAATCCTAGTTTATCCAAAATTGCAGGTTTAGTCTGCTTTTTACTCGATACCTAATTGACCGTTGCGATAACAACTACGCTAATCACCAATAAGTTGTTTTGTTTTAAAAACTTACATTTTTTGTTCTTCATTACTTGTACCAATTTGTATCTCACGACTCTACAAACACATTCAAAAACAAAATGTATGCTAACGGAACAAAACTCAATTTGTTCGTTTGTTTGTGGAAGTATTATTCTTGTAGATGATGATGCTACACTACATTCGCGAACCGGGTCGGAACACATAAAGCGATTAGTTTGATTACAATAATTGTCGAAGTGTATGGTATGTATGTATGCGGATTGCGAAAAAGGTAAAAACTGCTAGTTGTATGTGGGCGGACTCTAGGGTCAAGGTTTAGTGGTGTAGGGGCAATGTTAGATTGACGTGTTCTGACTTAACAGATAGTTTACCTGAATATTTGGTGTAAGCCTAGCACCAAATATACAATAATTATTATTATAATAGATAAACAATAATTGAATAATTATCCATTGTTATTGGCACTCCTACAAAAGATCAGCAATAACTGAACCCAAGATATTTTTATATCGGAATAAACCATCTAGTTGAGAACTGACATGCATAAAAAAACTCACTCTACGAATGGATTAATCACTAACTTTTTCCATTCGTCCACTTTTTACCCACATTACTCAGCCTTAATCCAGCCCTGCACTCAAGTACATATTACCAAATCACACGACAATAAACAAAAAAACGCAATAAAATCCGAAGTACGTTAACGAATACATGTTAATAACGAGCGGCGCACCAATATGCTTTGATAATAAAATTTAACCATTACCAGGCTGATTGTTAAATTTAACAATCAATAGGACGGACTCGTTTAGCACCTCCGGTTACTCGCACTTGTCGGGTTTATATTGTTGGGGTAACTCTCTGAGGCAGCGCAAATGGATATCTAGAGTCAGACAGAATATAGGGTCAACTAATCTCAACTTTAGTATCCTAAATATATCATATCCTACGTATCTGGTGGATTGTCCAGCATTATTTATTTATTTTATCTACTAATGTTTATTCAGTCAGAACTACGGATTGAAAACTACTTATGGTGGTAGCGATTTGTATTAGCAAACAATATACTGTAAACTTATCGCAAAATATCGTTTCAATTAAGAGTTAGTGTGTATAATATAATATCTAATATCTGATATATTTGTTAAAGACCCGTGCGAAGGCGGGGCGGACCGCTAGTATAAGATAAGCTTAAATATTTCTGATTCGTTCCTTACCGACACATTCGCTGCAATCTCGGCGCCTCTTCGTACAACCTTATCGCCTCCGTAATGTGCGTGTTATTCATAGGTTCATGCTTGCGAGAATCGAAAAGGCAAAACAACATTTCCTAGGAAAAATACAAGTATTGCGGACATAAACTGAGTGTCACAGGGCCCGGCGGGTCGCGCTGTAACCCGACGCGACAGATGGCACGCTCCTTGCACTTCCGAAAATTTACAAAAAAAACTCTCAACGTGAGCAAAAACTTAGTATGGAATATAATATTGCTCTTTATTTTGGTGTAAGTTCCTTATGTTCCGTATATTAATTTAGTTTTAACGGAGGTGGAGAGCGGGACGCGAAGTTGACAACTTGATAAAAGACTTGCCAATGTTTAAAGAAATAAAGTTAATGAAATCTTTCGTCCAGTGCGGTGGAGCAA
The DNA here is from genome assembly GCA_963931895.1 of Eupithecia pulchellata. NCBI lineage: Eukaryota > Metazoa > Arthropoda > Insecta > Lepidoptera > Geometridae > Eupithecia > Eupithecia pulchellata. The sequence goes on from OZ007525.1 coordinate 718,168, forward strand.
GGCCTAAAATACGATGAATGGGCGGTAGAGAAAACTCTTTTATAGAATCTTCATATTGTACTTCCATTTATTTGAGGGCTTTATCTTAGCGATACCATCGGACGATATGGATATAATATTAAGAGTTTTATCTCTTAATGAAAAGATTGTGGTTCTATTACAGGTTCAAGTAAACATTTGTCGCTCGTGTCATTTTTATGGCTGAATTTAGCTAAGCGAGGGATATGCTGTGGCCATGTCCACAGCATATCCAGCTTAGCAAAATTCAGCCTTCTATAATAAGGTTTTCGGATAAACGATAGATTTTAAGAACATACCAGAAAGAGCAAATTTGTGTTAATGAATCTTGAATGTAGGTAATGTTTTTAATTGTGTTTCAACACAGAGGCAAGGATCTCCAAAAGTAAATGAACATCAAACGTACTCAAACTGCATGTGCGGACCACTTGGTAAGAACATCCGCAAAAAGTCCATCTGTTATTCACAAAAACGCACATTTACCCGAAAACTTACAAAAAAATATGACATTTTGTAGTCTTAGTTATCTAAATAACTTACATGTAAATTGTATGACCTTAGTAATAGTCTTATATTAAATTTATTTAGATCGACAGTACCTGTCGTCAATGGTCTGCGTTATCAGGTGTCCAAACCAAGCGCTGACAACGATGCTCTTTGTGTGGGGCGCTCTTGAGCTCTGCTGTTTTAGGTTCATTAGACTTAGTAAGTCTAGTACTTTTTAAAATAAACTCAGAATTGCCTACGTCTTATGTACTCGTATTTTCCCTGCGTTTCTCAAATCATTATTTCCGTCTCAGTCAACAACGGTCCGTCATCAAAACAAGCTAACGCACCTAGGTAATAACCGCGCCATAAAATTTAAAAACAAACTTTCTACGTTTACAAAAACAAACCCATCAATGTCTCGGATAATAGAGGGACGTTGTAGAATAAATTATGCATTTACAATGGCCATTTACGAGCTGTCATTAGCGAACATTCAATTTTTGTAGTTTTATCGCGATCAGTATGTCACGAGAGCCATAAACAAGATGAAGGAGACCGTAGGAACAGTTAGAAAGGCACATGTTACATGTAAATGATATAAATCTATCTCTCGGCTTGATTAAAATCATTTAATCCGCAATCTGAATATATTATTATAATTAAGGTAAAACGGCCAATAAACCACGGTTTTTTTTGAAAACACACGAGACAAAATAGTAACCGTTTAGAACGCTTTAACATAGCCCCTGTAGAGCAGCGAAAATATAAAAAAATACGCGTTGGTTAGAGATCTACGACTTTTCATCTTTATGTAAGATAATGTTCACACATCCCACTCCGACAGGACGTATGAAAATTAGTGACACGGAAAGTAATAAGCAATTGTTAGTCAGTCTTTAATTTTCTTCTGGCTCATATCTACAGAAGGAAGGAAACAATTCCTACTTGCATATTGTGTTTTTGATCGTATTTCTAGAAGACTGGATCGCTCGTGAGTCGCCAAGATGGGACGTGTTATTCCGGTAATATGGCTGTAATAGTCATAGTGCTGTGTTTTCGTCACTCCCGACATCAGAATAATATTCATGGTAATGTACAATCTATGACAATATCGTTTGCGAATTGATAAATACTAGAGAGAGTTGACAACACCATAATGCATATTTACAAGTTTTACAAACTGCTGAGGGTATATAGAAGTAATTGGACAATGAATGTAATATTTTTGATGTATTCTCATTACGAAAATTTGCGAGTACATTTCGCGAACATCTAGTTTAACTGTCGAAGCTCGACGTTTTTATTAATGAAATATTTTGGATATCATTAAAACTATTTAGCATTTTACACCTTTCCACACAACATTTTATACTAGCGGATTGATGCAATATTTTATGCGTGACAGTACCAGGCTCAAATTGGAAAGTAAACTCAGCGAGATATCCACCGAACTACGCAATTAGAAATGGGCCCACTAAACATTTTACGATGGAGTCATAATTACCCAGTCGCATCTTCCCAGCCTGATCTTCTCTTATTGGTGTTATATACAAGGAAATTTTAATTTGTTTTTTTAATTAAAAGAAAATTATCATCTGGGTTTTGATTGGGCCCGGCCTAGTATCGAAATTATTGAGATTGTAAAAGAAGATGACTTGAATAAACGAACTGGTTGCAATCAAAAACTGTTTACTTAAAACATTATTTCGATTGCACATTACATTAAGATCAAGAGCGGCGACGTATGTCAATTATTTGAATGAAGCCGTGGGAAAAACATATTAGAAATATGCGATTATACAGTGAACAACATGACGCCTAACAGTCTACTAGAATCTGCATCTATAGCCAAGCCCCTAATACATATTTAAGCATATGAAACTCAAGAAATATCTCTGCAATATCTTCTACAAATTTCTTATTTGGAACACTTAATTTAATGAGTCGCATATTCAACGAAATCAGTGACAGTTAGGTAACTCATCAAAGTACTAATCGTTGAAATTATTATTATTGGTAATGCGTACTTTGATGCCGAGATAATAAAGTCCAAAGTTGAAGAGCCGGTGGTGGGTAAGATGGACTCATCTGTCACGGAGCACGATGCTCAAGATACGGCTAAGTAGACATCGGTAACTATTGAAGTGTTAAATTCGATAAATCACCTACAACCTGGTGATTAATTACTGGAGCAACAAACTTAACCCTTTGCCTAGACCATGACACTTAGGGCTCAAGACATAGAGATCAAATTAGTAGTCAAGAAACTGAGCATATATTGGTATTTCCATATTTTTATGGGTTAGTTTATGGATGTTTTATAGAGGCATGTAAAATGGGAAAGTCCGGCGAAAGGTCGTAGATATATTGTAACGTTTTAAAGCATAATTTATTAATATATAATGAAGTACAGCTAGTTCAAATATTGCGCAAGCGAATTTAATTTATAGGAGGAAACTTTGTTTGCTGTTGATGGTTGTAAAATTTGATTTGGACGAAGTTGATAAAGTATATTTTAATATTCATCAAAACACATATAATACAGGGCACAAAACGGGTATAAATCACCAGAACATTATGGATTCCATAATTTAATGTCAGAATAGTTTTTTCTATGTATGGTGTTAAATATCCGAACGTATGGAGTAGGTCTGTCGCAAGAGCCACTACACACTAATCTACTAGAGCAGTATCTTGACTATAATTTATTCCGACGGAAAAATAATTGAATACGTAGAAAAGCTCATTACTGATTAATAAATAAAGTGTGGCCGTGAGCAGTTTAGTAAAACCCATCGTAAACTCAGCCGATATTAATTGTAATCGAGACCGGTCCTCCTCCACTCTATAGCTGAATGTGGACACCGCGTTGCTAACATACGAGGAGCGCTCCAAATCAAAATTAAGAAGGTATCACTTGAACGAGACTGTGCTTTGTGTTTGAGTATTTAGATAAACGGTTATTTCCAATACATCACAAACTCAGTTGAAAATCACTTGCCTTTCTTTATATGTATGTTATCAGCAGAAGACCTTTCTATAAGTATTCCTACGTCTTGTCCACCGCTTCTATATTTTCTTCCTCCTCCGTGTGTTTTACATTCTGTCACGAGATCACTAAGAACGAGAGTCCTGCTTGTTTCGTCTGTGTTTATTACTAAAAGTTATAAATAACAAGTGTCCCGTGAATTATTAGAGTGTAAGGTCGTTGTGTAATGCTTGTTTTAGATTGAATCGGCATCTTGAACTAGGCTCTACGTTTCTTTGTACTAAAGTATATTTGATTACAATGATTTCATGCAGATTCATAGACGAATGAGCTGTATTTGTGGAGTATTTTATTAATATAGAAAATATTGATAAACAAACAATAAGACACCATCATAAAAACATTAGGTATCATTGGAATATAGTCGCTGATTTTGTGCCGAAAACATTGAGTTTAGAGTAGCCACAAATCACCAGACGGCTCATAGAATACCAAAAAAATAATTAAGGAGAGTCTCGAGCTAGCCCTGTTCGCACGGTCGCTCATTCATAAACACATTCTACGCTATACCTACTGTCCATTCATTAGCACCGAGCGACGCACACAGCTTGGCGCGTGAACAACACTCAATGGTTATATTAGGTGAGATTGTGATTATAAGATTCAGGACTAAATATCACTACGAATACTGTGTCACCGAGCTTTAAACGTTACATAATGTATCATCAATCAAGTGATTTCCTTAATGAGTCATCTTATCGCGATATATACCCGCTTTGGTTTCCACATAGTGCTCTTGCTTGTTTTTATGTCCTAATTAAAAACCATATCTCTTAAGATATCTATAGATGCGATATATATCTCTTTACAATCTCCATAGACGCGAAGATCTTTGGCAAAGACTGAACACACCTCGAGGGCCGAGTTTTAATCTCATAAATCTGTTGTTAAATCAGTCATCAAGTCAACTTGGAAAACTGCTGATTGCACTTAATTAATCGCCTCGTAGCGGATTCGAGGTAACTTTCGAAACGATCTATTAAACTGTTTTCGACAAAATCAGATTCCGAGTGATCTATGGGAAATGATCAGGGATTGGCCGGTACGGTACTTATATATCATTTTCATGTTTGCCGCTGAGTTATGAGGTTGCATTCCACTGTTTTTTGTTTTGATAAAGAGACCTTAGCCAAATCAAAAGGAAATGTCTTTCTTTCACTGTCTTTTACCATTTGGCCCTTCAGTTCAGTCTCTGTACTCGTATCCTAGAATATATCCCATATATAGATAAATTTCCCACGTCAAACTTTATTTCAAGAATGCAGTGTTGGGCATAAGAGGACGTTGTACCTACATTTGAAAGACACCTCTTCCAATTGAAAAGTAGAGCAACGGAAATGTATTTCCATTTCGAACAACAAGAAGCTTTGTTCTACAAACATGACATTATGTTAAAGATGTACCAACCGATAAGCTCTCAGGTGGGTTGAAATTATAATAAAAATGTGTAATAAATGCGGAAAGTGATACATCAATACATTTAGTATTCAAGCTGTAAAGCTCCCACGCACAGACCACTTGTGTAATAGATACATACAGTGACACAAACATAGCTATGAAGTTAGGTGTTGGACTCCTTCCTTCAGAATCAGAGAGTGATTCAAGTAAGAGCTTACTTCCAACTCTGCCCACCGAATAGATAACTTGGCCGCACTGCACGGGCAATTCTACAATACAAGATACATATGTTAAATTTTATGTTTCCACTTTTGGTGGCTTTATCTTGGAGTGATGTCATGTTTCTAACAATGGTTATAAGTACAAAATATGGGTATGTCTTATTTAAATCATTGGAATTTGTTACGGTTGTACTAAATAGGACTTATGGAGGTATTTGTTGTGCAACAAGAGAGGTAAAGTGTACATACGGAAGTTAGGTTTCAGTACCATAGCAGAATAATCTTGCCTTCCTCCCTTCATTTAAGACATGCTCTACATTAATTTGACGGGTTTACTACAAGCCTGATATTTAACTGACACCAGAATGTGCATGGTGGTAATCTTAAATATATAACTCACAGGTGACTGACTGACATAGTGATCTATCAACGCACAGCCCAAACCGCGCTGGACGGATCAGACTGAAATAAGGCATGCAGGTAGATGTTATGACGTAGGCATCCGCTAAGAAATGATAAGGATTTTGATTATTTCTACCCCCAATGGCAAAAATATAAAATAGGGGATGAAAGTTTGTATGAAACTTTGTCAATTTTAAACCGGTCGGGCTGAGACTTTGCATGCATAAAGCTACGTACTATGACGTAGACATCCCCTAACGCGAGAGAAGCCGCGGGAAAAGCTAGTATTAGCATAAACCGTAAAATCCTTCTGCGACTCTTCAATTCCAAGTAAATACAAATGACCACGCCGCCGTTCGTTTACCCATTAAAAAAAGTGAGGCCATTAAAAATATTATCATATGAAATATTTTAATTATAATATTAAAGGTATAACCTGTATATTAAGTAGAAATACTGTTTTTTTAATAAATAAATTACAGGCAAGCACATACGCACACCTCTCAAAAGTAGGTAGTTAGGTATTCCAAAGAGCGAGGAGTCTCGTGAAGCTCTACATTTCGCAACAGACATCGCCAGATGATTGGAAAGGCAGATGACACCGAGCTCAGTGGTGACGCTGATGCAACGGTTACGTGTCCGGGTAAACCACCCAGCTCTACATCTCACGTTACACTTATAACCGGTTACATTTATTTTATTCATATGTGGATTATTTATATTGTCTACGAATTTAATTTTCTTTTTTTTTTATTATTTGCAAAAGAATTTCTAAACTTTTGTTGGGTAAACATTTTTGAAAACACATGATAATGAGGTCCTTGATGTTGTCAGATTTTTTCGCATATCAGATTTACTGAAAAATTTATTCATCTAGAGTTTTGTTTATATTGTCAATAAGGAGCTGACTAGGAAAATCAATAAATTATTTGTTTGTTTTTATATAGTATGTTTTTCAATTATTATTTTCTATACTAGGGTCAGACACACCAATACAAGTTTTTTGTATAATTATCACACTTTACCTACCTATTTTACGATCTAATTAATCAAATAAGATATTATTCTAAAATCGTATGGTTTGTAGGTATTTAAGAGGTGGACTATATTGTTTTAATAGGAATAAAGTACAATAAGTAGTAACAAAGAGTCAACTCCACGTATGGCACTTGGAATCAGAAGCTTGTCCATCCCAACTCCATCCCAACTCCATTTGCTTTATGTAGCTGACCACGTTATTGTTGATGTTCAGTGATTATGAACAGTCGTAAACTTACTCAGTGACATTTATCGTTCCTGTTTTTAATTAAAGTTATATTAAAACCGTCACTCAAGTGGAAAAATCATTGCATTTTATGGACGCGAACAAATATATAACACTGAATTAGAAGCGGTAAAATGAGGTCGCATGTAATTTCACTTTATTATTCGGTACTTGTGTGTGTAGTTGGGTAATAGAAAAAGTACTAGAAAAAGAAACGTACTGTTGTTAGAGCTTTAGGAAATACAGAACTTGTTATTAGCTTTAAATATGTAATCAGCATCAACTGAATCTATACCAGTTTCAGTATGAAACAGTTTCTTAGTTGAGTCTCAAAAAACAAGAAACAACTTCGTAGCAGAGGAAAACAAGAGAGCGATAAACTAGACTTAACCTTAAGTACCTTAAGGTCGGACTTAGTAACCGTAAGTCCGACCTTAAGGATCGAACTTCAATGGCAAACTGTGACAAGTGAAAAATGCATTTTTCAAAAGGAAGGAGGTTCTTACCTAGTTATGTAAAGTTGTGAACATACGAGGTGAAACCTATAATTAATAATACCACTAAAGACGACGCTATCAGCTATCAGCAGACAAAATTAAAATTAATTACGTAAATGAAACGAGATAATCTGTGAAATGCCCGATGTTATACAAAGTAGGACTGCAATTAACTGGGACCGGTTCGTGGACATGAAGATACGAGGAGGTCGTAAAAGAGTAAACCACATCTACTTATCTGTTTCAATTATTATTCTAATGTGGATTGTGGATGAATATTTATATTTACGTAGAGTCGTGAGAGAATCGAGAGCTAAGAATCCTCATCAGCATCCATAGGTCTACAGCTGACATCCTTCGGTTTAGGTCAAATTCAGTGACGACAGATGCCTACCCTAAACGAGGGACCGTTTTCACCGTAATCATTACGCTCGGCAAAATTGTGAGAAAATATCAATTAGATTGAGTCTTGTAGTCACATAAAATACCACCTTAGCTTGGTACTACAAGCACATATGGTGGTATGAGCCTATGTTCATCACGGAAAATTTAGGATTCTAATGGTGAAATAATTTTTTTCAAATCGGTCCAGTTGTTTCGGAGCCTTGCCAATTTAAACAATCATCATCATCATCATCACCAGCCTATAATAGTCCACTGCTGGACATAGGCCTCCCCTAATGAGGGCCATAAATGGCATCATTATTTGGGGGTTATTGCCCATTATCCCCACGCTGGGCATGCGGGTTGGGGATCGCAGATCGGTGTAGTTGTTCTGCAGAAGGCGCTGCTGCCCGCCCCCCGCTGTGTTTCCCTTAGTCGCCTCTTACGACACCCACGGGAAGAGTTGGGGTGGTGAAATTCTATGCCGGCACCACACGGCTCATTTAAACAAACAAACAATCAAATCTTTCCTCGTTATAATATTAGTATAGATATGTCAAAAATGGGCTTGAATTGCGAAATCTATGCATTTTTTTAACATGTCTAAAATATTAGGTCCTTACATAATGAAATTGGCGTTTTTCGTACTGGCCACTTTAATCACAAATTTCTCCTCTTTGGAAGCGGATCCATCGCAAACCACGTCCGAGTTAGCTGCAGGCTGCGGTGTTAGTGATAAAACTGTTTTAATTGACACTTGAAGCAAATTGGGAAGATTAAAAAGCTTGAAAGGTGGGTACCTCACGAATTGACTGAAGCAAACCGGCAAACGCGCGTCGACTGCTGCGTTACATTACTAAACCGGCACAATAATGAAGGTATTTTAAACCGAATCATTACCTGTGATGAAAAATGGGTTCTTTACGATAATCGGAAGCGCTCAGCGCAATGGTTGGATCCTGGCCAGCCAGCCAAATCCTGCCCCAAGCGAAAAAGTTACTTGTAAGCGTTTGGTGGACTAGTGCCGGTATTGTTCATTACAGTTTTCTCAAATCTGGCCAGACTATTACGGCTGATATCTATTGTCAGCAATTGCAAACCATGATGGAAAAGCTAGCGGCTAAACAACCTAGGCTGGTCAATCGCTCCACGCCACTGCTGCTTCACGACAACGCTAGACCACACACTGCGCAACAGACGGCTACTAAATTAGAAGAGCTTCAATTGGAAAGTCTAAGACATCCTCCGTACTCCCCGGACCTTGCTCCAACAGATTACCATTTTTTTCGAAATTTGGATAACTTGTTGCAAGGGAAAAAATTCAACTCCGATGGGGCAGTCCAAATCGCCTTCAAAGATCTTATTGATTCCCGTCCGACTGGTTTTTTTAGTAAAGGGATCAATGAACTACCTATAAGATGGCAAAAGTGCATAGAAAATAATGGTTCATACTTTGATTAATTAAATATATTATATTAAAAAATATTCGACTTTTTGTTCCTCCCATACAAAACGCCAATTTCATATGTAAGGACCTAATAGTTGAATATTTCTTCGCTTACCACCGACATCATCTTGAAGTGTGAGAACTAATTAACACTAAAATGAATTAATTTCTAATTGGATTCTTCACGATAATTAAGATCGTATTGCATATTCATGAAATTGATCAGAGCCTTGCAATATTCTGGACCATAACTAGGCACTTACGTAATTACGGATGATAAAGTTTACCTGATTTATGTTATTAAACATGAAACATTAAATTAAAAGTCAGAATAAAATATAAATAAATGAAGTAATGCCCAAAAATATAGGAAATACGTTTTCAGCTACACCAATACACCATTTTTTTTAACTTTGAAATATAATTTGCTCATATCATCCCGAAACCTAAGTACTAAAATACACAGGTTTCATCCAAAATATAATAATGCCTCAGAGCGGACACCGCAGTCGGACATGTCGCAACGAGACGACGACATTAAGTATTCATAAAATAAAACAGAAATAATGGGATGTCCCAAAACAGTCGCCAGTATATCTAAATTCTTCAATATTGTACATACATACAGGATGATTCATTCAATTTGGATCACCAAGATAAATTCGAGGTCAAAGCTTTCAACGCGATTTCTCGAGGATTGTTTAGTAGGAAGTGTAATTTTGAATTTTATGTTTTGGCAAATTCTGAGAAAAGAACACATTTATTAATCTGCAATATGACTAATTTATATATACATAAAACATTTTAAAGTTTATATTATAGAATCGAATAAATAATAACAAAAAAATAATAATATTAATATTTTAAATAATTTAGTTTGAGCCGATATCATCGCAGCACCCTGTATAATTTATATGGCAATGTCTAGTAATTTACGAAACGGCTAAAAACATAAATTCGACATTATCTCTTGGAACAAGAACAAGTTTTAATGAGAATTAGGTAAAAATATATTGTTTCGACTCATTCTGGTAATTAGAATAATCTTTCGGTATTTTTCCGCATAATCAAGCGATGAACTGGATTAGCTCTGACGCAAGAAACATCTTTACACCTATTCTAGATTATTCTTAATAATATGTTCTAGGAATAATATTTGTGCTAGACGACGGCGCCAGGCGTTTACTGTTCAAGAATCTGTTAACTCTGTGTCTGCAATGTGTCTCCTAAACACTGTATTGTTCATACGTACTCGATGGTTTGACCTTTTACGTAAGTTGACAACAACTAAATGCTTCTTAGTATCGCCTACATTAATTGTCAAGATTCTCAAGCATAATGTTTATACCCAGGTAATCGGAACATAAAAGTCCAAAGTACCGTCCACTCCATTACCATCCTCACAGATGACATAAACCCAACAACGTCATAAGCACGCTGTAAAGTCGATAGACGTTGCCCAATACCGCCAGATTCGAAGATAAACAGATCGCATCAAAACATTATAAAAATGTACTTTATATCGGTTATTATAGTACAATAAACATTTGAGGGGGAGTGCAGTTAACGGCAAGACAATCCGATCTGATAATGGCCTGTTGGAATGGTATAAAAATTGTTTACCGTGATGGTCGCGGCGCGGCGGCCGGCTGCCAGGCGATTTTGTGTACTCGTAGCTAGGGTTCCTCAGGCCAGCAGAAAATAAATAAACGATCAATAATACTGAACAATGCACACAGCGTCATCTGGTCTCAAGCTAAGTGCAGTCTTTTTACATTATAGAAAACGACGTCCATCCGTAACAAGTATCTGCTGATCGTGCAAACATTTGTCTCGAGACGCAAATCGACCCGTAACCTCGGCGGATCTTCGGCTACCGCGCCACAGAGATTGGCAAAAAGCAGTAAACTAAAATTTAGAAGAGGAACATGAAATCAAATACCCTGTAAATGCAAATACTTAAATAATTATTTAAAAAAGTATATTTTTTCCAAATAAACGATAGGAACTTGCTCAGTTTAGAATCTAGACAAAACATTAGCCTACTTTGAAGGACAATTCTTTAAAAATCTACAACGGCAACACAATTTGTACACAACTTAAATCGACAATTCGTAAATTACGCAAACCTGATTCAACACACTAATAAATACATTATTTAACGTCGTGTACTAAATTGACCAATTCCTATAAAACGAACTCCACCCATCACATCGACACAAACATGTTTATCCCTACGGAACCCATTACAACCGATCCACCTTGCCCGTCTCCACAATAACCTCTCCACGCATCCACATATCAGTACACATCGCTTTACCAACTAATTAACAAAACTAGGCGCATATAAAACAGTATGATCGTTAAAACTTGTATAAAACCTCATCGGTAAGTAGCCATTAACTAGCCATAAACTCTTACATTCGATACCTACAGATAGATGTATGGAATAGATTTTATTGACAGGGGTATAAAAAAGTTTACACGTAAAACGTTATGTTGCATAAAAATTGGTCGTATTCGTATTTGATAGTGCACAGCTGTAACCGGGCGGACAGACAGTTGCAAACTTATTTCACCGAATTCTAGTGATGACAGGGAAATAGAAAACATGAGGTGGAAACACCCTGAATCCATCAAAGTATAGTAAATAAAAATAATAGTTTTTACTTACATATTTGAATAAGGCAAGACCTTTATTATGTGGAAAATCCAAGACAAGTCATGATATGCGACGTTGTTTACACAGGACAGGATCTTATTTTACTAATAACCGATAACAAATATATACAATTAATATAATGAAACCAATTAGATATAAATAATAAATAAATAATGCATGACAATCCAAACAGCATTATATAATTTAATTAAATTAATTGCAGATTGTTGCAAACAATCTACAGACACCTCAACTGATCCTAATATAATATCAGTCGGAAGCGTCCCCAAGACGCTGCGCTGGCTGCATTGCCTCGCTGTATGGCTAAACTACGCTAGAAATGGTACTCACCACACAACCAGCTCTCGGGTCATGCGACGTTTCGATTATACACCCAGATATTTTTTTTTTCAATAAGTATACCCATAAATAACAAGTCATAAAAGCAATGTCGAATTCAGGGTTGAATTTATCCACCTTATTGAAGTCATAGTCTAAGCAAATATTTTGACCAACGCTGGCAGCATTCTGTGCATCGATAAGTATATCTATACTTCTATACTAATATTATAAAGAGGAAAGATTTGATTGTTTGTTTGTTTGTATGTTTGTTTGTTTGTTTGTTTGAATTGAATAGGCTCCGAAACTACTGGACCAATTTAAAATATTCTTTCACCATTAGAATCCTAAATTTTCCGTGATGAACATAGGCTATATAATATTTTCAAAAAAGTTAGGGATCCGCATGAAAAATTCAATAATTCAACTGTGCGTTGTATATTCAACCTCTTTTTCTATTATGGCGCGTCATAATAGAAAAAGAGGTTGAATATGCGCACGGTGCTTGCTTTTGCTCTACGGCCAGTGTCAGTTATGGAGTGTCGATCAATGTCAAAAACCCCAATGCTGTTAAAAAAAGTAAGGGATCTGTATGAATACTGTGAAACCCATCGTGTTCGTGTGTATAATTTCTGAAATTTTGATAAATACCCGTGCGAAGCCGGGGCGGACCGCTAGTATTCAATAAAATGGTTTTTTAATTAAATCTTAAACCCATAAAGCATGTAGATATGTTACTCATTCCGAGTTACAGTAAACCAACTCAAAAATTCCCGTAAGTCGATACTGAGTGTACGTAGACAGCTAGTTCTTCGCGTGTGGTCTTCCAATTAAAACTTATTCTAATTTATACCGAGTGTCGCTATCTAGATAATTTATCTGTACTGTTTCCTACATTAGCTTTATTACTAAACTTGACGCTGGCTTAAGGAGGATTTACTTCAGAATTTTAATGCACAAGGCAGGACCATTTTTTATTCGTTAACCTATAAACGTCGCATAATGTAAAAAAAAACATTTACCAATACACAGCAATATAAAGTACCAATTTCGTATTGCATTTATTTATCTAAATTTATGATGTTTCAGCTACCTGTGGCTAAATAAAACTTGACTCTTTCTATGTTATACACTCGCCAACAAAAAAAAATGCGATTTTAAATTAAAGGTTTGTAGGTTATTAAAGCACTCATTACACTATAAAACTTCCTTCTGATTGTGAAGCTCTTGCAAAGATATCTCTGTGAAGGTGTAAGTACGTACAAAAACTAATCGCCTTAAGTGTTCATGTTGAAACAAGAAGCTTCGTTCATAATGAGTTACTTAAATGCGTTTTCATGTACCGAAGTTTTTTCATTTCAACGTAGGCAAGGATTTATTTTAAGCTTTATTTTAGTTTTGTATGTTTGTATATTTAATTAGGTTTTTCATACGAAGCTACCAGTGCGGTTTAGCGAGTTTTTTTTAACAAAAATTATAATTTTTTACACACGATGGGTCACACACTACTAAAGTTTTCAACCCTAATTTATTGAATATATTCTATAGCATATATTCATCAAGGATAACGTATGATTGTAATTGTGAAATAATTTTTTAGGTCGGTCCAGTATCTTCGGAGACTATTCAATTCAAACAAACAATCAAATCATTCCTCATTCATTATAAGTAAAGATTCAGGTGTAATGTGTTTGCTTAATTTCATTATTCCTTTTCCACAAAAACCCGTTTAAATTGAAGCCCTTTTTAATTTAGGAGGCCATAAATAAAAGTATATACCTAAGTAACCATTCCAATACAAATTTCGGAACATTCAAAACAGTTTTTCTCCGAAAAGGAACTAATGCAAACCGTAACTATTGCCGCGATAATTAAAAACATAATCACCTCTAAACACAATTATCTTCGGGAGCAGTGCACAAACAGACCGTTCAGAGCCATATCTGAGAAGGCTACAGTACCGCCAACCTAATGTCGAGGATTATACACAAGCAATAATGCAGCAAAGAAACGAAACTGCTATTTTATTTTGGAGTTTGAGACAATACCGATTTTAACTGGCCATTAAACATGGCGCTAGCATTAGAATTCATATATTCTACTTCTGATTTGAAAGGAGATGGTTATTACGAATTTGTCGTAATTTAATAGAGGAGTAACATATTGTTTAAAGTATCACTTCTCAAATTGCTTGAAGAGCTAATTTTGATAGCTTCTAATTAAATAAGTACTCAAATATGTAACAAAACCTCTGCCGAAATAATTTTATCGCTTCTAAAAAGTTCCAAAGTTCGAGGCCCATTGATGCCATTCTTTTAAATAACTAACTTTAAGCAAAGAGTTTCAGTTCGAGTCTATCACTAGCCGGCCGGTTGTTATAATGAGTTCGGCGCGTCTCGGCCGCACTAGACATAAATCATGGCTACAAAGGAGCGGCCGATACCGCGCGGTCATAGCGCGTCGCACGCCGCGTTTGGACCTAGGGGTACGGTTGGGACCATTTTGGAGGCTGGGACCTTCAGTTGTGTAAAATCAGATAAATATTGACTAAAATACCCTAGACCAGGTTTTTTCTAGAAGAGAAAAAAATCAAAGTACCGCTGTCACTAAGTATACTTATTAAAAAAAAAAAACATTATTTGTCGGTCTTAGGAAGTTATTGAGAAATTAATAAAGGTTCAATTTTTTTTTTTTTTTTAATTTTTACTATATTTTTTTAATATAAAGTGTAGGTATACTTTCATAGAAACTGAGCATGGGCATAACTAGGTACTTAGTCACAAAAAACTAAAAAGATCTTTAAAAAGATCTTTACGGCACATGAGCTAGCTGTAAACTACCTCGCCGCACCTTAAGTTCTCACAATTCAAAGAAGTTAGCCGATGACGATGGCCCACCTTGTAATCTGACTCGGTAGGTAGGACCCACTGCGAAATAACATATTAGGTCCTTACATATGAAATTGGCGTTTTGTATGGGAGGAACAAAAAGTCGAATATTTTTTAATATAATATATTTAATTAATCAAAGTATGAACCATTATTTTCTATGCACTTTTGCCATCTTATAGGTAGTTCATTGATCCCTTTACTAAAAAAACCAGTCGGACGGGAATCAATAAAATCTTTGAAGGCGATTTGGACTGCCCCATCGGAGTTGAATTTTTTCCCTTGCAAGAAGTTATCCAAATTTCGAAAAAAATGGTAATCTGTTGGAGCAAGGTCCGGGGAGTACGGAGGATGTCTTAGACTTTCCAATTGAAGCTCTTCTAATTTAGTAGCCGTCTGTTGCGCAGTGTGTGGTCTAGCGTTGTCGTGAAGCAGCAGTGGCGTGGAGCGATTGACCAGCCTAGGTTGTTTAGCCGCTAGCTTTTCCATCATGGTTTGCAATTGCTGACAATAGACATCAGCCGTAATAGTCTGGCCAGATTTGAGAAAACTGTAATGAACAATACCGGCACTAGTCCACCAAACGCTTACAAGTAACTTTTTTGGGGTTAATTTTCGCTTGGGGCAGGATTTGGCTGGCTGGCCAGGATCCAACCATTGCGCTGAGCGCTTCCGATTATCGTAAAGAACCCATTTTTCATCACAGGTAATGATTCGGTTTAAAATACCTTCATTATTGTGCCGGTTTAGTAATGTAACGCAGCAGTCGACGCACGTTTGCCGGTTTGCTTCAGTCAATTCGTGAGGTACCCACCTTTCAAGCTTTTTAATCTTCCCAATTTGCTTCAAGTGAATTAAAACAGTTTTATCACTAACACCGCAGCCTGCAGCTAACTCGGACGTGGTTTGCGATGGATCCGCTTCCAAAGAGGAGAAATTTGTGATTAAAGTGGCCAGTACGAAAAACGCCAATTTCATATGTAAGGACCTAATATAAAACTGTTCACTAACTTTTTACAAAAAGCAAATTTTTTTAAGTGCCTCAAATATCGATCTTGTTTAATGTTATTTTAAATTAGGTTATTTCTTTTTTAAATCCGTGATCGGAGTAATCGAATAAGTAAGTGAATAAATAATAAGTTCTAAAAAACGATTCTCAAACTTCAATAAGTCCTATCGTTAATCCGTTAGTCAACAAGTAACAGTATCATATCGACTTACATGCGCACTATGCGCCCGCGCAACCCACACACACACACACACATGCATATATCACAGAAATGTGCTAAGTAAAAAATATTATTATAGCATAATGCGCCATATAAAACACAGAATCAGTTAGGACATTACAGCGATTCTCAAACTAAAGCGCCACAAGTGCTACGCGCGTAGAGCGTCTACGAGCGTAGAGGTGGCGTAGCTTCGTAGCTTGCTTTCTTTTACAATGAAGATAGAGACTTTTTTCTTGACAATTTTGAATAATTTCAATATCAGTCAGCTTAAGCTTGATACCAGATATTTTCTAAGTACATTTTTTGGTTTTAACTTTGAATGACAGAAATCAGTCATTTATCCAGTTATCAAAGCATTGAATAAATTATCAACTTGGCTAATGCACTATCGCGTCTCTTAGAAACTAGCTTCAGCCCGTGATTTCTCTTGGTCCAGTAGGTAAGCCTGGATAAGGCGTATAGTACCTACACAAATAATTTAATAGTTCCGAAGATTTTTTCATAAAAAAGATACCTCTAAAAATATGTATAGGTCGGACGATGATTCTTTGAAGTGTAATAATAAAAGAAAGGTTTAAATCATGCAAAACAGACAAAAGTTTGAGAGCCACACACGAGACGGTACCGATAAACAATGTCAATGGTTTCTATTAAAATGTTTCGGCATTCGAAATACGAATTATAATAACGTCTGGGAACGTCCACGCAATGCGCAATAAATATCATATGGACAGCTACAACGGGACCTTGCCGTAGCCACTATGTTTATACAGATAAGGTTGATAATGTGCGAAATCCTAACCTGCATATGTGGCTAGAAAAGACCATTTTGGTCTTCCTAGCCACATATAGTCACTAAAGTCATGTAGATAAGGTTCATTTTGAGTAGGATGTTATAGTTTTGCAAGATGCATCAAAAGTTTGAGGACGTAAAATGATCTAATAATGTTTCGGGGAAATTACTTCAACTTAGGCTACAGACACACCGGTTAAAAACAGTGACGAAATTGGTCATTTTTTTTTTTAAATGTGAAGATTTTTCTGTCATGCACCAATGATGCTGTGATTTGCTGGTTAGGATTAGGGTGGGAGGGAGTTTTCTTACAACTGCGAATATAAGCTATAGTGTAACCTTAGCCTTATACGTGCTGCCTGATTGAATGGCTCGCTCTTAGACACCCGTTATTTTAGACCATTTAAAAGTCTAGGTCATTTTTAATGTTTTTGTTTGCGTCTTCTTATTTTGTATATCAATTGAGTTGCGATTTATCGATCTTTAATATAGGTATTACGTTTTAAATATTAAAATTCGAGATAAGTCGTTTAGAAGAATGTATTTCCTGGGATTTATATCTTTCTGTGAAATATAAGAATCCATTTAGAATTTAGTGAATAAAAACATAAAATTTGCATTATTTATACATGCGCTACTATAAGCGTAATAAAATGTCTCCAAATGCACAACATCAAAAGAAAAAAAACTATGCTTGTTTTAATGAGTCAATAAGGCGCTTATATTACAGTTACTGCTAACAAATGCTATATGAAATGTACATAGTAGTGGCTCACTTCTTCCACCTTTGGACGAAAAAATTAAGGGAAGAGAAAATCAATAACACATTATTTATTTATTCTACATATAATAAATTAACTTTATAAAATTTTACTTGTCTAAGTGTTTATTTTGTAAGCCAAAAGATATAAACTTACTGAAACCTGAATCTCAAAAGATCGAATGACACACTCCTCAGCTACGCTGTAGACTTTAGAAACTCAGACACTCTCGTTTAATAGCTTCTGCAAACTCTTGTCGATGATGATGACGCCTGATGATGATGATGACGGAACAGAATAACTTTTTTAGGTTTTTGATCATAATTTTTTCGATGGTGGCTTGAGATTTATCACTAACGTTTTATAACAATTTACCTCTACTTTCATGAGGTCCCGCCTTATTCTGAAAGCCCCCATAATACGCGCTACTTAAAAGCGTCTCACCTAGTAAGTAACAGCCCGTTCACACATGTCTCCGTTTTACTGTTCCGTTTTATCGTGTACGTATTTTGTTCGATTTTGTTCGTCGATCTGTATTGTATACAGAATACTGTGCCATGTGTGAAGTCGCTCATACAACCACATACGCCATCGACGAAAAAACTACGTACACGATAAAACGGAACAGTAAAACGGAGACATGTGTGAACCGGCGGTAAGCGTTGTAATGTAGGATAGAAATCCCTAGCTACATAATTAAGCACATATCAGAAGAAAAAGCAGTTGAATTAGGAAGAGTTAGAAGCGTGTCCTCACCCAGTACGCGTTGAGATGGGTCGCCAGCCGGCCATGCAGGTCGGTGTCGGAGTGCGCCCCGCGGAATGAGCCCTCGCCGCCCGCCGCCCCCGCGTGCCGCCCGCCGCCCTGCCACCGCCACCGTTACCACCAGCCCCACACCGATCACACACCTCCACACCTCACCACCACAACACTGGACCACCTGACCTACATTACCACAGCTTGGTGACCCTCGTGCAAGATGCCAAACACTGTAGGACATCATGGAGTTAACACTAACACTTTTAGCGCCAAACCTCGTGCAAGATATAACAAGACTGGAGGATCTAACTTTGTAACTAATTCTACGGTTGTTTGATGGCAATCCGTGCAAGGTGTCACAACATTGGAGGACAATGGACCTTTCTTTGGAGCTAACACTACGACTATATGCGCCGACCCACCTGCGACAGTTACCGCGGGATACATAAATGCAATGCTAGGATCATAATACCTACAATAGCTGTCGAATCATCAAATTCCGATACAGGTTATTTTCGAATGAAACAAAGTGGTTCGTGTATTTTAATCAGCTTTCAATGGACAACCGTCTACGTTCTGTGATTAAAAGGTAGGTCTGGAGCTAGCTTTAGAGCATTTTCATCCGAATATTTTAGTTTCCGCAGAAAGCTACTTTATACTAACCAATAATGTTTACATTAGATTCTTACAGTGTAGGTACAAGTAACGCAGATAACTTTACAATATTATAACTATTAAGGGGTATCTAGACCGTTTGCAGTGGGGCCGGCACCACAAGGTGATATCGAGGGTTCTTCAAACTCTGCCATTAAGTACCATTCTGGTCCTCATTAGGAGATTGATGGCTCGACGCGATTCCCACTGGATAGTTAGCACTTACACCATTAGAACATCGATTGTCAATAAAAACACCCAGAGCAATTTTGGGTGGTCTGTCAATACAGAGGATAGGTTTCAAATCTAGGTACCTAGTTACACTATGGATAGTCTTTGTTTTCAAAAGATCTTCCGTAAAAGGTACCTTTTAATTTCCAAAGTAAATATACCTTGATTTTTTTCCAACAGAATAATTTCAAAAACCATTCTTAATATCATTACAACGCTTTAAATCTTTTTTCTAAAACTATTACACAAATTGCGGCTAAACAACAATCTAGATTATTTATAATATACCAACCTAGTGTAAGGTATCTAGGAGTAAGTTACTACCTCTAGTCTAATGCAGATAAGTATAAGACAGGTACATGGGGTACATACATAACATGCATAGGTACTATGGAAAGGAAAGTTATAGGTAGTTATAGTATAGTTCAGTGAGTGATGGTAGAAGCATCGAAATGTGTGATCGTGTAGCGACTAGAAGCATCTAGGTTTAAATAGTCGGCAGAGTTTCTTAACTACTAATATCGACTCTATATTTATACTTAATACGTTAAAATTGCATTAAAAGAGTGATGTAGTAGAAACTCTGCTGCTGTCAAACATTAAAATTAAACATGGGTATAGTTAACTATCGGCATAGATTTTTGGTAGTTTATGTACCTACCCTAAAAAACTATCAATTCAGGTAAAGGTAAAGAATTGTGTACTAGGCATGCACCATAATCTATGCCGATAGCTTTATAGTGTAGACATAGAGTGAACAAGAAACGATGTGAACAGAAAATGAACCTAGGCGTCGGAGGACGATCGCAGCAGGTACCTAAATGCTCTAGCTTTCCTAGCAAGTATAATTTAATTTCGCACTTACTAAGACAAAACAAAATTGGATGAGTTTGTTGTTGTTTCGACAAACCATGAAATTATTTAAGAGAACTAAAATAATCAGTAAGTATATTTTAAGAAAATAAATTCTAGCTGTAACGTGTGCTCTCCTATTCTGCAAGTTTTACTGGCAGTAAAAGCTGTAAGGACTAGTGGTAGATTTAGAGGGCCATTAGCTGGCAACACCGATGGATCGCTCGATTTGCCACACTATTTACCCTCTTCACATGTGATAGAATACCGCTGTTAAATGAATTTGTTGCGGTTTGAGTACCAATCCACCTTTTGGGTACGGGTAAAAGTATTGGAAATAATCTTAGACCAAGCCTTACCTTTGGTCATTTTGTTTCTATAGGTAATAGTTTTGCCAGCGCGTGAATCCACGCCTTATGGAATTGATCACAGATTTGTCCACTAGGACTGAACTAATTACTTACTATGTACTCAGATAAATTTTATGGCTTTACATCTTCCTCGGTGTGTAGTGACACAGTTCAGTTGACAGTACAGCGTGCAAACACGTTCATAAATTCAAAATTTTCAGTAGCGTAGCCGAGTATGTCCTCTCACTTCTAAACCCTCTGCCTATCATACATAAACGATCATACATAATAATTATAAATAAATAATAATAACATAATATCCTATCTCGGATTATAGGCTATCGGAAATTTGAATTTTTTACAGTTAGTTCTGTTGACTTGAATGGAGTCTTGCAAAAACTCTGTTATTTCTCCACCCACAACAAATTAGAGAAAATACGCATAACGAAAGTATTTTTCCAATTTTTATTCATACTCGTAGTAGGCCAAAACATAAAAAAAACTAAATATAGTATCTAATAAGATACTAGGTAGTATCTATGTATTATGTTACTAAATATAAATTATAGTGGCCGAAAAATAATCCAAAGCAATTCGGATTAAATGATTTTTAGATATGATGAATTGATATTTTTTCTTTCACTAAATATTTTACTAATAAAAATTAATAAACATAAATAAATCATAAACAATAAGGACAGCAGGGTTTGTGACCCCAGCCGCACTGGGGTCACTAGTCTACATCATCGGTAGGTACAATCGGTGTCAAAACAATTTAAATCAAAATATAGAATTTCCTATCGTTTCCGGTGAGTATCCTAATCCGATATTCATGGGTGTGGTGATTATGCCAAACGAGTCCATATCGCGCGCCCGAGACCTGTTTGTGATACTTGAATCTAATCCGCGCTCATTGATTTCACTCATATTAACAGCTGTTTACGAATCCATTTTTCTTTCTATTTTTATTTAGAAGCTTTGTGAAATTTATCGATCTACTTCCTACACTCCTAGATAATTATTCATGTTTTATCCGTACACGTAGGTACAACTCTTCCTTTGCAATAATAAAGTTTTCGGGTAATTACAACTTGCGTCAAAGGGAAAATCCCATGCAATTATTTCAATGTATTCTCAAATTTACTCATACAAATATAACCAAACTTATTTTATGGCAATGCTATAAAACTAAATTTATAGCATACGTTCTATTACAAAGGAAATATTATACTAGTATTGTGATGTCATCTCACAAAAAACCATACAATTACGAGTAGGTACTCCGAAATGAAGAAGACAAAACCATTATGGCGACAAGGCGAAACCGGTAAAGACATAAAATTGAAAAACCCGAGCCCACACTCCCGTGAATTATCGTATTCAATAGATACACAGATTCATTACAACACTTATTGGCTAGAGAGCGAATAAAACCATTTTTGTCTAGGACTAGTGACGTCAATAGTTATATCCATAATTGTTTATATAACTTATCGATAAAATCTGACACTGGAGCTAAGGTGCGCGGTCTTTAGGTTTCTCTAGCTCGCGAAATTAGTAATTATGCAAAGAAAATTATACTTAGTTTATTCTGATGCACCGGGTCTGTTCGGGATCAAAATTACCTGAAAACAAAAATAATTGTTAATGTCGTCATGAAAAAAACGTAATATTATAGCAAGGTGGGGTGGAATTTCCACTCCTTGGTTAAAATTTGACATAATTTATTCACTACCCTTTTTGATACTTATTACATAAAGATATAGAACGTGGTTCTTTTTGTTTTAGTTCTACCCTATAGCTAGGTATAACATTGCTGTTGCTTGTTTTCTTCTGTTTGCGTAGATCATGGAAGGTACAATGAAACAGCGTTCATCTATACTAATATTATAAAGAGGGAAGATTTGATTGATTGCTTGTTTGGATTTAATAGGAACCAAATATAGTGGAGCGATTTGAAAATTATTTCACCATTAGAATTCTACACCACGTAGGGTGTAAAATTTTTCAAAAAAGTTACGGGTCCATATTAAAACTTCAATAGTCGTATTAAAACTTCAATAGTCGTATTTTGACGACCACTGTGGCGCGGTGGGCGAAGGTCCGCCTGCGACGCAGGAGGTTGCGGGTTCGATTCCCGCCTCGGGACAAATATTTGTACGATCTGCAGATATTTGTTCAGGGGTTCTGGTTGTATTCTATGTATAATAAAAAATATCTATCTATTTAATAATATTGTATTATATATATCAGTCATCTAGTACCCATAACACAAGCTCTGCTTAGCTTGGGGCTAGATGATGCTGTGTGGATTGTCCAGCATTATTTATTTATTTATTTATTTATTTATTAAAACCCAACGTGTAGGATAGTGTCTGTCAAAATCTATAATTTTATTTATTTTATTTTTATTGGTAAAACAAAATCCACAGCCCTTATACTATACTAATATTATACTTATATTATACTTATACTATACTAATATTAAACAGGATTTACATTTGCTACTTGTTAATACTATAATATACTGGTAGAGTACAAAATGTTTCGATACCTAATTATTATTGTTCGTCATAATTATCGATATCCGTCCCCTCCCTAGCAAACCAGTTGTCGTGTTAATTGCTGTACCAAATCCGTATCTGAATCATTTGAATATCCATAATTTATGGACACAGAGTATCATCTCGGTGCTAAAGTATTTGTGTTAATGTTCGCATACGTTATAAAGAATACACTTCGGACCTCATGATGTTTTTACACATATTTTTAGATGAAAACGACTAAGTTGAGATTAAATGGTAATTTAATTGAATTTTATTTTTGAGTTTGTAGCACATGAGAATTCAAAATGTTATACTGTCTATCACAAATACAGTAACATTCTTTTAGTGTTATGACTACATATTATTTAGTCAAACATAAATGAAAGTTTGAAGCTATTTTGCCAACACACTATTATTAACTAATACCTAAATAATATCCATTCCAAATATGACAAAACTAATTTATTTGCAATTTCTACAACTTCCACTACCTACAAGTAACGTAAGATTAACTCCATTTTCCACCTCTAAAAATAAACAAGCAAGCTTTTGTTCGAAACCGCAACAATGGCCGCCGTCATATTGCATCACGTCACAAAAAACAAAACCTACCGTTGTTGTTCCAAACTACACTTTTTAACTACCTGACTCCCAACACTCGGGCAGTATAATCCGTAGGTTTTTTTCGAATTTACCGCAGGCACAATACAACGAGAGATAAATTAAATGGAGCTTTATTTTATTAGAAGTGATCCCAGTCTTGCGATAATTCAAGGTTCAGTTTAAATTCTATTTTATTTATAATACTAGTCCATACCTTCAATCCTCCTGGATATAAATATGTCATTACCATTCGTTAGTATATCTTTTTACATACTTACATAATTACTTTTTTTTATCAAATCTTAAGCTGCAAAGCTTTTTTTAATAGCAAAGTGTAAAGTCCCACACATCTAGCTATATCATCCGATTATAACAAAAGACGGATTTCATAGATTTCGAGATATGACATTATAGGTACTTTTTGTACGGCGGGGGTGCAGGTATGTTTAGTATACAGGGGAGGGGGAGGGGCGCAGGGGAGTCAGGTGGGCATTGTGATACTTTTGTTAAAGTTTTGTCAAGTTATCGCAAAATATAGCCATGACGATAATTTATGAAGGTTTTAGACGTGAGAACCGAAGGTGCAATATTTGTGATTTCGATATTTTATGAAAGGTATTATGTTTAGATAGGAACCGAGAATTTGGTGAGGTAAAGTATTTTTTTACGTTTTCATATCCCAGTTTTCGAGCCAGAAGTAAATTTAATTCGTAATGTACTGAGTGAGGTTTTTCATTTTACTCTTATTTTCAATATTTGGCTTAGGATATATCTTGTCCGAGATATTATACTTCTCTTTTGTCCAGTCTTTTTGAAAACTATACATAAGAACTTTCATGGAGCCTTTGTAAACAAGAAAGGCAATGTCAAAAACTACATCACATCAAACTGATATTAAATGTTAGAGTTAGAATGCATGGAATGAATGGATGTTTGCTCATTATTCACGCAAAAATTACTGAACGCATCGAGTTGCATTGCATACAGGTAGTTCTAGGCCTGGATTAAAACACAGGCTACTTTCATCCCATAAGTCAGTTCCCATGGGTTATATATAACCTTTTCATAGAAACAAAGCGTTCGAAGCCGCGTGTAGTCTAGTAGAATTTAGTCTATACTAATATTATAAAGAGGAAAGATTTGATTGTTTGCTTGTAAAACATAAAGAACGAAAGATATTGGCGTCTGTAATATTTTATTTCGAACTCATACCCTGTACCCCGAAACTGAATGCACGAAAATGTCAAGAAACTCAACTTGTATGAAGTCAAGTTCGAAATAATGCAAACAGCTAAAGTTAGCAAAAACAGAATGATGAAGGAAGAAGATCGGATGGCGCGCGTGCTGGGAATATCTGATACCTTCGAATTAAAAACCTTTGGCGCGGCTCTTGTCAGGGCTGCCAACTACAATGTATAGTATAATAAAACAAACAATATAAACATATCAACCACACAAAAAATTAATTATTATTTTTAGAAATATTAGAACTGTCGATAAAGTTTTATGTTAAACTTAAATATAATTATAAATATTTTTTTGTTGTTGCATTAGTGGATGCTGATGAGACTACCACTACCGCGCTTCTACAGTGCATCCTCTATATTTGCTCCGCAAACATAGAGGATGCCCTGCAGAAGAAAAAGTGAAATTCATCGGTAAGAAAACAGCCTTTGTAACTCAGCAGAGTGCGGGACAGTTCCAACAGCATCCCGCAGCTCATTCCAGACCGGTATGACTTGCCTTAAACTACTCAGTTGTAGCTCTAGTTAGTTATCAATTTTACTCTACTTGACCTTTCTTTTTTTTGGTAACTTATGTATATGGAGTCGTGTACGTGACGCAACATTCTGAGTTCGACGGAAGATCAGAGTTGTAGAAAAATCTAGTAACATCCTACCTTTTGAATTACTAATCTGACGTGTCTAATACCATACAAATCGGGAGCTACGAACATATCGACGTCTTTTATGATGACGATAAAGATGGAAGTAATGCAACAACCACTAATTCAAAATGACAATCCAAACTAGATGCAGGTACCACCCAGCCGCTGGCCGCTGGCATTTGCCAACCCTACACAAACTGACAGGTAAATCTTATCGCGCCATCTTTCCACCCGGATTGTTTACTTCTCTAAGTTCACCACGAACCGGTCCATTCGAAAATAAACTTTATCACCGACCAGTAAGAACTGTTTATAATGAATTGATATATTGTGTTGTACACGGAGCTTTGTCGCGTCGTGACGTTTCATTAGAGCTTCGAGATTAACTTATTAAGGTTCGTCCTTTAATTCGTAATACTTGAATGTGTTTTGATTCTCTAAAATATTCCATTACCATTAGGTATCATACCACTTTAGACAGTATTTCATTCGGACAAGTCTTTATGGATATCTGTTTTTGCAAAGTAAAGTGTCACGACAGGATCGGACAGAATATGTAGAGGCCTTTATAATGCAAGTACCTACTACTGCCTGCGCGGAGGAATCGAAAGCACCCTCTGGGTAGTTGTACACTATAAATAGATAAACAAACATAAATTGCGCAAAGTTTTTGGTCACAGAATAAGCTAGGGTTTATTAGCAGAACTAATTATTACTATTTATCTGACGAATTTTAATAAGTGGTTATGGAATTTCTTACTTATGTGGAGTAAATTAAAGTAGGTAGATAGGTTAGCTTCTAGGTAGCCCTAGAAAAATAGTCCAAGAGCTCATGTAAACTCACCGGCAAAAGGCTAGCCCATTCCTCACATTATAGCTATAGGTACTGAACTAATAGTATTTAGGCAATCCTCAGGTCAACAACTTCAACATCAAGTGCCGAACCAGATATAAAAAATCAAACAAATACAATATTGTTCAAAAACTTCCTTCTCAATGAAAAATAAGGAAAAAGGAGCTTTGTTTGTGATGGTACTACAACAAACCTTAATAAACTTCGTATAAATGTTACAAAAATAATTGATTCAAATTCGCATTTTACATTGAGATTTTTTTTAAAGAACAAAGGAAACATTTTCATTATAAATATGCAGTAAATCAAGTATCTAAGAAGTACCAGGGAGGTAGGTAGGTCCCAACTGGATCTAATAAAAAGCGTGATTGGATCCTCACGGTCATCGTTCGACATAAAACATGATTATTTACATCAATTAATGAAACTCACTCATTTTATTAATCCGTAATTGGCATTAAACTCATTTGCGTTGTAAATCATACTTTAAAGCGTTGTAGCACCGTTCCTATTCAATTTAATAATCTTTATACTAGTTTACATGAAGATAGTAAACGGGATAGTAGACCAAAATGTCATTCTATTCTAGTTTTGATATCTAGTAGAAATAATGTGATTTTCAAAAAGAAGAACACGAAGAAGTTCTCATCCTAATAATGTTAAAATTATACAACACGTTTTAAATGTTCGCAAAACGAAATTGAAAGCTGTAATTAAAAACTTTTTGCAACACTTGAACAATAGCAACCAATATTGGGATCTGTAAGCGTCTGTAAACCTCTAGTTAAACAAAGATCAGTTTAGCACAGCGATGGTACACGAACCTCTAGAACTGGTTGAAATAGTTTAAATCAATATTCTTTAATAGTTTTATTTTTGACGGCTGATTACAGGTTTGATATTCGTGTGTCCGCTCGTTACTTTCCGCTCGCCTACTGTCCAGATTTACTGGAACAGCGGTGTATCCCAGCCTTACAGTGCTTGCTCTCATAATCCCGTGTGAAGAGCATTACCCATGATTTGTTGCGTCGCTAAATGCCTGATCCGAACGTATGGGAATATCTGTTATATTACTTACGGTAGCTTAGATTACTGCTCGTTGATAGTGAGCTTAAAGCCTTAACGATATGAAATTATCATATTAGTGGTATAATTGAATGCTTAGAGGAACTCGAGCGGCCCGGGATGACTGCCAATGAAGTGCGAAGTAGTTAACGGGGTAGCCCTCACTAAAGTAGTTTTACTTTTATGTAGCTGAGTACCTACATGTAAACGTCTGAATGGTACGGACCAAATTTTGCACTAATGAAGTTGTGTGCCTAGAATAATATTATAATATACACTACTTAGTAGCCCGGGAAAACGCGAGCGAAGCCGCGTGCAGAAGCTAATTTGTTATTTTTTTTTCTAAAGAGAAGATAAAAAGGAGGGATCAATTTATTTACCAATGGGACAGAAGAGTTTAATTAAAAACACAATTATTAAAACGAACTAAACTTCTTATTTCAAATCTTTGACAAAATTCAAGTAATGTTTGAAAGCACTATACCAGCTTTAGTGTCCGTTCGCAGGCTGTGCGTAAGTGGGTCGTGCCCTTGCCTGCGCCCGCGCCGCGCCCGCCCCGCCCCGCCCCGCCGCGCCGGGAGCGTGGCCTTGGCACTGGACTTGCGGTTCTTGTGTTGCCAGACGACTTGCTCTTTTTGCCCAGCGTATACGAGCGGTAGATGTATTCAAAGGTGTGTAGGTACTGTGGTTGTGTTGCCATAGGTGTTGTTCATTTTATCGAGTGTGGGCGGTAGAGGGTAGTTGAGACTTAAAGGTACTCGGTAAGTACTAGAAGCCTTGGCTGACACAGAATTTAGGTAGAGGTGTCGCCACAAGCTCTTTTTATCGAATTTAGGCAAGCGACACGGGGAGGTGTAAATAACTTTTAAATATTGCTTTCTGATCTGTTCTGGTAAAAACATCATCATCATTTACATTCATAATTTATGACATTGTGGTAGTTCTAAAAACGCATTTATAATATATTTATTTTTCTTTCTTTAACTTGATACGTAGGTGTACAAAAAATATTTATGGTGCAATAATGCTGGCAAAAACCTTTAGTATTTTTTTAACTTTTTAATCCTGTATCGTAAAGCTGGCAACCCCGTCCTTGTCGGGGTCACCTCTGCACGCGACGATTGCATTGCAAGTGATTGCGGATGGCGGGCGGCGTCGGGCGCGCGCGGCAGGTGCGCGGCGCATGCGCCTGGTACACGATAGACTCTTGCGCATGTCGTGATGGACACTAATGAAAGATGAACACTTAAAGTGCATAGAACGGGGTAGGTATTTAGCTACCTCGCGCATACCACGCAAAAGGAACCCAAGTAATTTTTTTCTTATTTTGAATTGAAAAAAGCAAAAAGTCAACATTACGCGGTCAGCAATGCATGTACTGTACTAACCGCTCCCTTTAACCCCTTTAATATCAGCCATCTACCTTTTACGGTTCATGAGATGCAGCCCGCTGACAGACGGACGGACGGACAGATAGCAGTGGTTTCGTAGTAAGGTCCCGTTTTCACCCTTCGGATACATAACCCAAAAATCAATGCACCGGCTAAAATAAATGTACTACAAAACAAACTAAAACTAATGATAAAAAGTCGAAACAAAACCGGAGCAAGCAGATGTAAGTACGACATCTGCAACCCATGTGGCGCAAACAATTCACAAATCGCTGCAAATACTGGATTAGTGCATATTATCCTATTTTTGAGACCTAATTTTGACATAAAATTCAAATTTAACCTTGATCTGATAGGTGGCGAGGCACAGGTCCGAACCAAGGCTCCTAGGGATGTAGAGCGTCGGAGGCAAATACTATTCCTGGACAAATCTTCCCAATTTAATTTAAGACGTCGTAGAGGTACTTGCTTAATTCAGGTCAAAACAAGAGGAGAGTGTCACCAATACCACTGGAATTCTTAAACTAGCTCAACTACTCCGACCCTTGGCCTCTGGGCAATTCGAATAAAACTTTTAATGCATAAAATATCAATCGAAGAGCCCGTTGCTTTAAACCATACGCATTTCTAAAACCACTTGTTTGCTACGTCTGCGTGACAAGCGTGTAGGTAAGTACAATGCTGCTAAAAATGCCTGTTCAAGTTCCTCAAATTGGTCTGTAACTTAATAATTTGTTTCATTATATGCTTTGAAGGAAATCAACGTAAAATATTAGGTCCTTACATATGAAATTGGCGTTTTGTATGGGAGGAACAAAAAGTCGAATATTTTTTAATATAATATATTTAATTAATCAAAGTATGAACCATTATTTTCTATGCACTTTTGCCATCTTATAGGTAGTTCATTGATCCCTTTACTAAAAAAACCAGTCGGACGGGAATCAATAAAATCTTTGAAGGCGATTTGGACTGCCCCATCGGAGTTGAATTTTTTCCCTTGCAAGAAGTTATCCAAATTTCGAAAAAAATGGTAATCTGTTGGAGCAAGGTCCGGGGAGTACGGAGGATGTCTTAGACTTTCCAATTGAAGCTCTTCTAATTTAGTAGCCGTCTGTTGCGCAGTGTGTGGTCTAGCGTTGTCGTGAAGCAGCAGTGGCGTGGAGCGATTGACCAGCCTAGGTTGTTTAGCCGCTAGCTTTTCCATCATGGTTTGCAATTGCTGACAATAGACATCAGCCGTAATAGTCTGGCCAGATTTGAGAAAACTGTAATGAACAATACCGGCACTAGTCCACCAAACGCTTACAAGTAACTTTTTTGGGGTTAATTTTCGCTTGGGGCAGGATTTGGCTGGCTGGCCAGGATCCAACCATTGCGCTGAGCGCTTCCGATTATCGTAAAGAACCCATTTTTCATCACAGGTAATGATTCGGTTTAAAATACCTTCATTATTGTGCCGGTTTAGTAATGTAACGCAGCAGTCGACGCGCGTTTGCCGGTTTGCTTCAGTCAATTCGTGAGGTACCCACCTTTCAAGCTTTTTAATCTTCCCAATTTGCTTCAAGTGAATTAAAACAGTTTTATCACTAACACCGCAGCCTGCAGCTAACTCGGACGTGGTTTGCGATGGATCCGCTTCCAAAGAGGAGAAATTTGTGATTAAAGTGGCCAGTACGAAAAACGCCAATTTCATATGTAAGGACCTAATATATACATAGTATAACGGAGTATAAAACCCTTAAACGCGATTGCTTTTACAGTGATTGTTTCGGTTACCTACGAACTTATTTTGACACATTTCGTGGGTTACCAAGCTGCAAGGTACATGTCTGCTGGAAAGGCTCCGTCAAAATAGAACCTAATCTCTCAGCTACAGCGGAGCTAGTGTAGCTTGCCTGTCAACTAGATAAGTTGTTGGCCACGTTGGCTCTGTAGCGTATCTACTGTCTACATACGACATACAATAGAATCAATAAGCACACTCTCCACGTCTCTCAGACCATTTCCGCACTTGCGACACATTTTTCTCAACAAATAAATGTCACATTCGTAACTCAGAATCCGCATTAAGTTCCCAAACGCCGATAAATAAGCGAAGTAACGGCGTATCCAATAAGCGCACAGATAGATTTGAATAAAAAAGACAGTACAAACATACAGTTGTAGCTATATATATATTATAATTTAAGAAATAATGTGTTTTCTGTTGGGCGCGGGCGAGGCGGGTGTGCGCTACTTTCTATTGTGATATTGAAATTTATTTAATTTGCTATGTGCTAGTTAGTGGCTGGACACGGGCTTTACTGTTTAATCCACTTACGAAATCGCTAGGATTTGCATATATTTATAAGAATTTTCTAAGAAGTCAATACACATTTTCTCCTTGATATTTTGTATAATTATGATGTGATTGTTAAGAAGGCATATTGAACCACAGATTTTAGTGCTTAGGTATCTGCATGGCAAATCATTTAGTAGACCTTCGTTGGCTTATTATTTACCTATGTATGACGTTGTTGGTGCCAGCTTAATAAGCACCTATATAGCTATATTAAACATAATTAACCTATTTTATAATCGTTTATGTTTTTAATTTTACGCAATAATGCAATGATAGGTACTTTTGGAAATTGGCTAGTATCTACCTTAATTTGCAAAGTAAATATAGTTTTAGAATAAATAAACTGCAACTAATACATTTTCTAAGAAGTTCGGAACATTTCAGAGAAACACACGTATTTTTATTATTTTCGTAAGTTTAATATTTCCCACACCTGTCTGATATTAATATGAATGAGATTATTGTATGGCAGCAAATATATGAGTGTTTATATTCAAATTGTGACGTTCACGGACCTATCTCGCGGCGGCGGGTGGCATCACCTACATTACGAGAAACATACTGTTTTCGAGAGCGTTACCTTCACTGACTTTTTCTATGCAGTTAAGAAACGATGCAGTTACCGTAAAAATCACGATAATTGCAGTTGGCGCAAGATTAATAATTTTTTTAGCAATAAAACTAACAAAAAGATATCTTAAATCACTTTTTGTTAACTTATGGAAAAGCAGTCCCCCGTTATTCTTGGAGCAGTTGGGTAAATACAACATTATGGGTTAAAAATCCACATTTTCAAATGCTTGCCAATATAAATTTATTTTTTATCAACCGGAGGAAAGTCACATCCTGCACAAAACCTAACTGAGGGCTTCTAGAACGTTAAAATCTTTAAATTAAAAAAGGTATTAAATAGAATAAAATTTGATTTTATCGGGGGTCACACAAAATGGTTAACGATGAAAACAGCTAAAATAATCGAATCTCGCGCCAACTCATGACAATCAAATTAGGTATCGCACACTGAATCAATATGCAGCCTAAAAACCTTCGTACGCAACGATATCGGTACGCCATCCTTAAAAACCTCTCCCAACATCGCTTAAAAAAAGGAAAAGCACATCGAGAGTGAAAGTCCCGGGAAAAGGAGTCTGCGCGCACGCACGGTCCCGTTGCGCGGACCGGTTCCGCACGCACCGCTACGCACCGCCCCGGTGTTACGTAACAGGGACGCATCTCTGGAGACTCCACATCGCTGTCTTTGTCCAGCGGTGGGGTCACACATTGCAATAAATTTATCAAATGCATTTCTGGGACTAATTAGGGAACTATGCGGCAGCATTTTTGAACTGCATTTATTTGTTATGCAAATGGTTCTAAGAAAACGGAAGTAGCATGCAAGTACGCGTAAGAAAATCCGCTTTCTTAAATTCTTTTGAAGTGTAAAAGTGTCTTAGTATACTACATATTATATACTATAGTAGAGGCTGGGGTTGAATATCTGACCTGACGACACTGAGTATACCTAAACTTAGGTACCAGCGAGGCAAAAACCAACAAAAAACATTTAAACAAGTCCCCTTTGAAAAGCCTTTCATTGAACTTTTAGTTCCATTTTCAAAGTGGAAATACAAAGATACAAATAACAAATCGACATGGACCATTTACACCTGTCAACGCTGACGAACGCCATTAGTTGTTCTAATGGCAACATTCTCAACTTAATTGACATTTGCACACAAAACTGAAAACGAACGGTGTTGCCACTTAATTATTTCTGCACATTTGTGGTAATTTCAGCGGGCATGGGTAATTGCAATACATTAGAGCCCTTTGAAGTTAATTAGCCTCGGCTAGCAGTTAATGAACTTATAAATAGGACAGGTTGCTGTGATGTTCGCCAGTGCCGTGCTATTGAAGCAGTTCTTGGTAAACCGAAGGTCGAAGCGGTGCAAGTCAGAACTTTACCGTCTTGTTTTACCCTGTAAGGGCGAATTTTGCGACAGTTAAAAAGCTTGTAGAAAATAATGATAATGATGTACCTTCAAATCATAACAGTCATAAGTAATCAGGTCGTGTTCTGCAAACTAGACGGCTGAACTATGTTTTAATCACCTACATAGAATACCTCTATAACCCACAGTGAATACTTAGCTAGAAGAGACTAGATTGTTATAATTTCAATAAAACTTCATCAATCATCACATCAGCCATAGGTCGATAATACCTGATTATTTTCACGAACTTTTTAATGTCGCAGCCGTTCCAATGTTCCATTACTACCATAAAACAATAACCATTAGATAGTGCGCACCAATCGAGAGATGTGACATTCACTCGGTCCCACGTTAATCAGCCATCTCGGCTCAGTGCGGTATCTCGGTACATAAATAACGAGTAACAGCAGAGTATACAACCTCTACGAGAATGTGATGCCATTGAAGCAAAGAGTATACTAACCGTTTCAGACAGAGACGAAATGTTTTAAAAGTTAACATGAGGACAGACCCTGATCGTAAAATCAAGGTCAAACAAAACAAATGTTTTTTTTCACATTTAATTCTTAAGGACATGATGAGCACATAAGGACTCAGAATTGTTAGTTACTAACAATTCTGAGTCTTTGTGATATTCGTAGGTAGAGTAATAATTCGAAAGGCCAATATGATAGCCCGCGGGTATACCGAACAGTGGTTAAATTTCGGCTGTGATCCTTATAATATAACATAACATAACATCTTGATAATGATCCCAAAACTTAGAATGAGAATAAAATTTAACTAAAGTCACGTGACTGTGGTGGTGGTTAGATTACTCCAGCATATTACTTTCCACTCTATAACTAATAAACTCTACGCTCTAAGAATTTTACTATTCCATTGAACCCAGTAATTCTGGAAAGGAATAAAAAGCGTAAACACCTCTCATAAAGGTGGCCACACCGGCTAATGAGTCGCGTCAATTTATAGCCGATAAATAATGTTGCCAGCTCTATAACGGCCGTATGCGCATGTACTTACCTTCGTGCACTAAAGCTCGCTGGGTAAACTTTGAACTTGGACGCCGTAAAACGGTGGTCTGACTGGTCAGTAAAGTGACGAGCACCAACATGTATTATTAGAATTGTGTAGTAAAGTACTCAGGAGTCGACAAACAAGCTCTACCTAAAAATGAATGCTGGGAAATAAACACCTCCTCTAATCTACACCTAAGGTTATCTGATTTTTTATGGGTCTTGAAGTTAACTGTTCAAGTTAATACAATATATTACATAGATAGATATTTTTTGTAAGCAATAGAAAACACCCAGAACACCCAAAACACACATATTTATTTGAAAAATCCTATTTTACCCTACATAAATATTTAGACGATAAAGTGATATTAGCTAAGTGATATTGTCTTGTAAACCTATGTCTATAACCTATGTCCATCTAAACCTATGTAATAATTAATACATGAATATAAGTATCAAGAGCTTATTCATAGATTTAGATTTAACTATTTAAATAATCATAGGTAATTAAATAATCCTGTAGCGCTCCAACAAAGGGTTAAATATATCTAAGCCTTCCTACGGTATGAAACATTAACACCGTTGGTTTTGATGACAAAGTGGCGAATTTTTTCTCCATTGTGCCCTAGACAAAAATTCCCTTGCCGGCCCTACAGAACAACATAGAAATGAAAATGCTCTAGCTTCCAAGTTCGCAAGGTAACACAAAAGTACAGCGCTAAAAGAGCATAATTGCAGCAATAGAGCATCGAACTACGATTCAATAAATATATCTATACTAATATTATAAAGAGGAAAGATTTGATTGTTTGTTTGTTTGTATGTTTGTTTGTTTGTTTGTTTGTTTGTTTGTTTGTTTGTTTGAATTGAATAGGCTCCGAAACTACTAGACCGAGTTAAAAAATTCTTTCACCATTAGAATCCTTAATTTTCTGTGATGAACATAGGCTATATAATATTTTCAAAAAAGTTAGGGATCCGCATGAAAAATTCAATAATTGAACCGTGGGCTGTATATTCAACCTCTTTTTCTATTATGGCGCGTCAGAATAGAAAAAGAGGTTGTATAGCGCACGGTGCTTGCTTTTTCTCTACGGCCAATGTCAGTTTTGGAATGTCGAGTCAATGTCAAAAACCCCAATGCTGTTAAAAAAAGTAAAGATCCGTATGAAAACTGTGAAACCCATCGTTTTAGTGTGTATAATTTCTGAAATTTTTGTTTAATACCCGTGCGAAGCCGGGGCGGGCCGCTAGTCTACGATAAAGCGAACCCTACTGGATGTCTGTACACCAATAACAACCCTCTTTATAAAGTACACAGGGTTTGATTTCGAGTTTTATGTAAGATATAAAATCAGAGCGTGGGTAGATCTATTCTAGTGTGACCATAAATTTCAGTTTTTCTCAATCAAACCTTTTTAGGTTTGCACCGAGTACCTTCGCGTAAGTACAAATATTTTTATTTTTGTGTTTGTTTGAAATTATTTTTGGTTCGTCCACTAAACTGACACAACCGTATCTTGATTAATAAATTGCTTTTTATAGAGGTACTATAATTTATAATTTACTAGCTGTCTGCCCTGGCTTGCGCACAGGTATTTAACCACATTTCAAAAATTATACATTTTTACACAGTTCTACGATGGATTACCTTATTTAAGTTTTTATGCGGACCCCTAACTTTTTGAAAAGATTTTATAGGTAAGTATAGCCTATGTTAATAAGGGATATTAAAGGATTATATCGGTGAAATAATTTTTCAAATCGGTCCAGTAGTTTCGGAGCCTATTCTATTCAAACAAACAATCAATTCTTTCGTCTTTATAATATTAGTATACATGAAAGAAAAACAAATATGTAGTGCAGCACTCGTTTCCTTTTCACAAGGTTTAAGTCTTTATCTCAATATTATAACATAAAACTAATCATGAAAACTTTCGCGATTTGTTAACGAAAATGTAATTATGTATTTCATTTGTCTTCATTCCATGTGACTGCCATGAGCCTGATCGATAAGAGCAATAACGTTCTCCCAAATTAAAGAAAGTACTGCCGTACCCACAGCTGGGCAGGTCTATAACATGTGGGTAATAGATACTCTGCTGCGATGATTATTTCTCACTGACCACAATTTATTGCATACCAATTAGTAATATACGTTTATTTTATTTATACAATTATAAGTGATTACAGTTTGGGTACATTAATTACCACATTACAGAGTGTATAGACAAATGGTTATCGATCACGGAAAAAGCGAGGAAGACGTATCTCTATTTGTCTGTTGGTATTTGGACGTTTTGAAATATCTGCGAATTTGTAAATTGTCCACTATTATACGACTATTACCCAATTATTTTTCACAATATGAAATATATAAGGCCATTGCGCTTTTGGAATACATATTGTGATTTATTTGAGATGTGTGGTATAAAATAGTATAAGTAGTCAGTATTTATCGTATATTCAATAGTCGAGCGCAAGGTCTAGTCTAGCCTGTACATATACACGTGGGTACCGTATTTCGTTTTTGTCTCCGCTTGTCGCCTGTCTAGCGCCAGGTCTTCGAACTCTAGGCAATAATTCTGATTTGGGTATGTCCAAATTACTTTTGTACATAAATTGTAGCTGAGTCATGACCTCATAGCTATAATAGCCAAATGTATCCTCGAATTTAGTCATATTTAATCATTCTTGTAAGTGGTGTGATGCGATCACACAGATTATTGAGAAATGCGAAATATTTTACATCTACGAAGGCACATGTAGGGATATTTGGTATTGCAATTATCCAATATATTTTGACTCCAAAATGGCCTGAAGTAAGACCAGGCTTATTTTGAAAGCCTAAAAATATAAAGCTTTTAAAATCTGAGACCGTGGTTTTGGAGAGAACTTTGGTTACTTTAAAACTTAGAAACTTACTAAAATCACAATATCTGTGGCTTAGTACGAACTGTAGGCGTAACTACTTATGAAATCTGCGATCAGGCGCCAGGCGTCTAAGCCAAATATTCAAATGGTATGCTTCAAAAAATTACTTCTTTGCTTTCAAATAAATGCCAAATAATAGTATGAATTTAGAAAATGAAAGCGGAAAATATAACTCTCTATAAAACCTAAATATGATAAAAAATTCAAAGATGAGTTGCTCGTTAGCAACTATAAATAACGATGGCTCTGAACCGTTTATTGCCATGAAATCTGGCCCTTTGAACTCGGCGACAACTGGCCGCAGGAATAATTACCAATCGCTCGCATACATGGCAGCACTACGAGACAAAGAACATTCCGTTTACAAAAAATAAATACCGCGAGATGCTAGTTCATATGAACTCTGGAAAGGGCCTGAGTAATAATAATAACTAAGGATCCAATAGGATTGCGAAATATTATTCCCAGTTTCAGATGAAGTCTAAGATGATTGTATGTTTAACTGCCATACACCTATATAGCAGACTTCTATATACTGCATGCATGTGCATGGATATTTGGACGAGTTCTCTTGGACTCGATGGAGGACGATATCTTCTTGGTTTTGATTGATGGCTTGGACGGATCAATATGGAGAGAGAATTAGGAAGGCCTTTGTTAAGGAGTGCTGAAGTATGGGCTTACAGCTAAACAGTAGGTATCTTACAAATGAACATAATTTATCAGATAGAGATAAAAATTTTCATCATAATAAGTATACCTACTCCAGACAAAAAGCTTCAAAACATCACGAGTTCAGCCCTAGTTCAGAAAACTACGTTAGAAAATACCTTATCAAATAAGCACCTAGGAATGTAAGGATTAAAAGCGCGCACCGTAAAGCGTTTCTAACAGTTAAACATTAAAATAACTCTAAAAACGATCGTCTTAGCCAGCGGCCGTCTTTGCCGCATTTAATTGACAAAGAATAGTCGGAATAATGTTGCTCGTTTTGGTGCCAACTGTGCGGGGCTGTGAGGGTCTGGTTTCCGCATCCAGTTGCTCCGCGACAACGGAGGTGTGGAGACGATATTACATGATATATGAAGATGTTTGAAGTGATCACCGAGTCCGAGATGATCATAGTTGTAGACCTAGAGGATGTTATTCATGTTATTTTCTTCTCTTTACTGTATTAGTTTTATACAAAACCCATTTACTAATGTTTAGCTAATATTGGAGCCCTGTACCAAGTTAACTAATATAAGTCTTCAAAGCATAAATAAATGTTTGTTTTCATAATACTTTTATTGCGATTTCAGATCATCTTCAGGACAACCAACCAACTAGGAAAGCTAGAACCAATAAAACATCCAGAAGAGTTAAAAACAAACATGTGGGTACGTGATATAATTACTAACGCTCTGCACTGGCCCAGAAATAAAAGACATGTGATTAGAGTTTTGGGAACTGGCCCTAGAACTAAACAATCAGGATCCGAATGAAAGCTTTTCTTCTGCCGAATTGCCGACCGTAAGAAAGAGTAGGTACAGACAGAAGCATTAATTGGTAACCCCCCTAATAGCTAAAGTTTACATTGCAAATCACTGTACGATTTACAAATCTTTTACTCAAATACTAAGAAACAAAAACGTAACAACCAGTGGGAATCGAACCAGACATCCAATCGCTCACATGACAAGTTGACCACGCACCAACCAACTAAACCAACGAACCAGTTATCAGAGCGTCGAAATTTTATGTTATTAGTGTTCGACAGCGGATTTTTATTTATGAGATCTCTTTACACTGGATAAGAAAAAAAAGAAGTGTTTGAGGGTAGATTTAAATATAATCTTGGTGAACAATGAAAAGGTCACTAGCCATTTTCAATTCTAGTCTTGACTTACTGGTTTGAATCATAAATGAATTGAAGAATATTGAAGGAAATTATGCAAATTAAGAATTTTGTGAGAACTAAGATTGAGGTGCTATTCGAACAGCAAATGAGTAATCAGGAGATTGCTCGTTTTGAATTACGGTAAGTTATCAACTTATTATTCTTGTGGCATAATCGTTACGAAACAAATACATATTTTTTTAGTAAAACCTTGTTATCTTTAACTTCATTTAAGTATTGATTTGTTGTCTTACAGATAAAAACCGTGCGCTTAAGTGTAATGTGGGGATGTGAATGTAAGAAGCAATGGCAGATAAACAACAGGAGTGTATACAAATCAGTGAAGTCGCCACAATAATATTGTTGACATTCAGACTAGTTCGCCTTTTGCATCCACTCGTTCTACTGCTCAACAATATTTGATATCAACATCAACAGAAGGCATTTGCATGCAGCTGATATCGCCGCCCCCACCGAATAAAATCGTAATCAAAAAAACTAAATTTTACAGGAAAAATAAAAAACCGTTTTTTTTAAATTACTCCTAAAATACTTTACTTATCGGGTTCATTTTAATACCAAAAGATAGCAATATTTTTTTTGTATATGCAATATAATTTAAATTATAACTGTGCTTACGAATGCAGAGTAATAAATAAAAATATGTTTTACCAGAATCAAGACCATAATTTTACACCGTAAAGTAACATTACAATTTTATTCGCGGAAATTGTCGATAATAGCCTGTACAGTAATAGGTCTTCGCGATCTTATTGAACTCAAAATAGTGATGTTGGTTGTATCGGTAATGCAATGTTACCATTTTGTTCGGTACTCAATTAAGCTTAAATGAATAACGCAAATTTGCAATACGTTTATATTCCTTGGAGAAGATAATAAGTTTAGTGAATGTGAAAATAGGTTACTGTAAAATTATTTGCATTTTGGGAATCGGTATTAAAAGAAAATCGAAGGAAATACAAAAGTTATCCTATTATTACAGATATTTAAAAGATTTTTGTGATAATTACCGATACCGAGTGCTCCCAGGGAAGTTCTAGAGCTCGTCACACTTTATTGGTTGCGCTTCATTGGTCGTTCTGAATGGAGTCGCAAGAGATGCATCTTAAGGTGTAGACTCGGCGGTGGAGGTTCCTAATGGCGTTATAACGAGAAAAACCCTCGTTATAACGCCAAAGACGTTTGCGCAGGAATTGTTTATATCCGGCATTTAAGCCTATATTTTGAGTAATCCATCCGACATTCGACAAGCCACAGCCTGCCACTTTTAACAGTTTTCAATTATGTCAGACGTCCGCAGTGTCTCCCAGACCCAAAAATTCTTTTTTTCATTTTATTTCTTTATGCTTATAGTCTCTACACCTGAAAGATATCATGGATATCATTTTCGAGTATATCATATTGTGCAAACGAGGATTATACCCGTTCTATGTAGCCCAGCCTTTAAAATTATCTCTCATAAAGGGCCTCTGTCCTGTTGGCTACGGCCCCACGCATGCCTCCCAAAGGACCGAGACTCTATATGGCCCGTGATCGTGGAAATGAGATAAAATAATGAAAAACCTTTATGCAGATAACGTACAATGATTTCTTAAGTCTTATATACTAGGACATGTTATCTGTTTGCCCTAGTTTACACATGCCTCTTCTAGCTTCTTCCATTCGTTTCTATCCTTGGCAATTCTTGTCTTTCCAGTGATGGATTTTATTTATGTCTTATTTCCACCTTTTGAAAGGTCGTCCAAATTTTCTATTTTGATTCCTGGGTAATGTAGTCGTAAATGTAGGTAATAGTTTTATTCGACTTTTCAGTTCTTCTTAAAGTTTGACCGATCTACAGTTATTTTTCTATAAAAATAACATAGTATAGAGAAAGAAAGAAAGATTATACTCTGCCTGATTGTATTCATAGCAAACTTCTCTCCAAAGACCTATCACCGACCAATCTGACGAACATCCAACTTTCTATTATGCGCTTTCCTCAGGTCCCATGTTTGGTTTCTTAAATTAAAACATTGGAAGAATACATTTATTTTAAAGTTTCCTTTAAATTTTCAGACAAAGCTCTTTATTTTTTTTGTGATTTATTAAATGACCAGTATCTCTTTCAAGCATTATCTATTCTTGTTTCTATTTATTTTGTTGTTAGATAATTTGGTGAGGTAAAGTTATAGCAGATAAGGATTTTTCCGAGATAAGTATATTCCTTAACATACCGACTCTATTGTGCTGAGTGTTATTGGTTAAACTTAATTTTCAGACTACTAATATGTAGATGCCCTACTTTTCCACTTTCTTTGTATCATATTAGCGAGTTCTTCAGGCTTATTGGACCGAATTATCAGATCATCGGCAAACCTTAAATATGTTAGTATAATCTACATTTTATTTTTAGGTTTTGAAATATTTTCTCAAGATCTGCTTTCGTTCTTTTCCAGTTTGACGGTTGTAGAGCTAAATTTGTAAATGTTTCTAATGATCCTTGTATATTAAATGCTTTAGTTGCCTTAGCAACCACCATGCCATACTTTTTTTTGTGTTCTAGGGTTTTAAAGGCTTGGTATCCGGAATTGTTTTGGAAAATATTTTATAATGTATATGCTTGTCATCAAGCTGATTGCCCAATAATTAATTGTGTAATTTTAATCCTCTTTGTATGGATAAGATAATGATTCAGTTTTTTTTCAGATTTATTATTTCATTGTGAGAACTGTGATGATTGCTTCTCTGGTTCTGGCTATAAAGAATTCATTTGTGTAGAAGGGTCCGGGTGGTTTGTTTAAAAAAACATAGATCCTACCTTACTCCTACCTCTCTTGGAAATATTGTCGATACCTTATCTTCATCAGCTTTCAGCAGCTTTGTCTCTGGCACATTATTTTGGCTCGTGTACAGATCTCGGTAGGATTCTGTAGCCCTTGCGAGTGTGTTTGGTCGTTTTGTTATGCAGTATCCGCTTTTGTTTTTGATCTGCGGTATTCATTCTTTTTGGTGGTTAGGATTTTAATATCAAGCACTCGAAATCTTGGCAAAGAGTAGAAAACAATGGGGGCTTCTAAATTAGAGCACAATATTATCATCGTTGGACGTTAGCTCATGCTGGGTGAGGGTCATGTGCTATCACTTTTTTTTACCTAAGACGAAATGAGAGCGATGTTAAAAGACGTTGCTTTGGCTACTATAAGCTTGCCAAAGCCACATCTCGGGATTTCATAATCTGTCATTAAGTGAGTAAATCATCGCAACCCGCATCTCTACATTGATTACGATGACTTTTTTTATATAAAAAATACATTAATAGATGTAACCATTGCAGATATTTTGAATTAAATATAGTAATAAACTATACTGTAATAAAGAACTTCAAAGAAAACCTGAATAAGAGGGTTTTCTACTTTACGAAAACTAAGTTTTATACTTCTTTCCCGAATAAAATCGCAATCGCATCTTACAACAAAAAGCGAGAAACCGAAGAGTGAGTATTAACCTGTTGCAATGTTGTTCGGATCAAAATGTTGTTTTTATTTTTCGTTTAATAATAAAGTAAAATCCATTACAAAAAGCCTATCTCAAGAACTACTCGTACGATTTGCCTGAAAAAAATTCACAAGGTGTAATCGCACCTCAGGAACAATTATTTCAAATAAAAACACTTCTATCGTAATAGTCGGTAACCATATTATTCGGTGGGGGCGGCGATATACTTATACAATTATCGAGCAGCAAAAATAGGACTGTCTGCTGAATTCCACCGCAGGGCATGAATAACTTTAGGTAAGTGATAATACTGATAATTCTCAACAAATTCGAACACCTTTATCTCTGATTATTTCATCATAATAATAATATTTTTAACAAGTTAGTATTTACACGAACTAAATAAACATTATAACAGTTGATTTTTTTTCTTTTTAGGTTTGGGAGATGGATATCCTCTATGGGTCCTGGAGAAATAGTAAAAATAACTGGGCGCATGAATGACGAGCAATTGAAAGTGTTGAAGGTTACTACGCGGATCGCGTATCCAGAAGCCCAAATTTATTTTGTCCATGATAATTGTGGAGTGCATCGTACGCGCATGGTTTCTCAAGGGTTGTTCATCTCTAGAAGACATTACTGTTATTTCTTGGACATCTAAAAGTTCGGACCTAAATCCGATAGAAAATATGTGGGGTCAAATGGTTTTAAATTGAGATCCGATCCGTTAGCCCTTAAGCTATTAAGCGATGTATCACTAAATATAAAGGACGATAAATATCACTACCTACTAAACCCTAATGTAATTTTACCTTTTAACTTTGTCAGAAAAACTCCATTTGACCTCATTTACTTTCAAAACTACCTGATTATTTAGTATTCCATGATTTACAAGAGATCCAAATTGTTTAATTCATTAGATTAGCAAAGTAAACGAAAATCTAATGAAAACATGTGTATTCTCGAGCACTAAATCGAAAATGGAATATTATTTTTCAGGATAAGAAGCTATTTGTAAGTAGGCTAAATAATAAAATAAAACATGTCAGAATTAATTACATTTTTTGTGTTGTTGATTGTATCTAAGGCAAATTTTTGAAAAAAATAAACGAAATTGTTTACCTGAAATTATTATTATTGTTTTATTTTATCAATTACTTTAAATTCCTAATAGACAAAAACTTCACTATTACACATGAATAAATGTCATTACATTACTAAAATTAAGTAGTAGTTAAAAAACAAAAACATCCAGTGCAAGGATTCGATGACGATCATTACGATGTGCAGTAACAGAATCTCGGTTACACTAACCACTACACCATAGTTACATGTGATACGGGCTCGAAATTTCAGTATCGTTACTCCTGATAAAAGAAATGTAGGTGTTGAAAAAACATTTGTTTTTTATTTAAACAATTAAATAAACTTTAAAAAAAAAACAAAAATAAAAAATAATGTAAATTAAAATGAATATATAAATCTTCACGGGTTTGAACCTACATGCTACTGAATGATAACTATGACATATTCTGTGAGGGGGTTACCAATTAATGCTTCTGTCTGTACCTACCTAAGAAAGATGGCGTCTAGACAGTGACGATCTTCTAAATTCTTATTACAATCACGATCCGCAGCAGCCATCAACGCCAAATCTAGAAGTTACACTTGAACAAAAACATTACAAATAACATACGACCTCTCCACAGCATCGAGGCCGGGCGTAAAACAATAGTCGATTCTAAGCTTT
Organism: Eupithecia pulchellata; assembly: GCA_963931895.1. Lineage (NCBI taxonomy): Eukaryota > Metazoa > Arthropoda > Insecta > Lepidoptera > Geometridae > Eupithecia > Eupithecia pulchellata. The sequence goes on from OZ007525.1 coordinate 762,622, forward strand.
TTATTCGGCAAACTGTAAGGTCGAGGAATGTAGGCTGTACAGCATAATGAGGCCTGGTGCGGGCGGACTGAGGGTGGCGTCTGGCGGGGACAGACTCTCATCGCATCCTTTCGATTTTGCTTTACAGCTTTCAAAATCAAAATCAAAGTGCTTTATTTCCTTTAGACCTTACAGGACTCTTGGACATTCTTCGTCTTTCCTTTTTAGATCTGGAAACGATGCTGGAATCAAGGAGGTTGCGGACAGTAGATGAGACGTAGCGATCTAAAACACCTACACTTTATTTATGGTATAAAATAGTAACACAATAAGTTCAAACTTGAAGCAACCTCTAATGTAGTCATCCCGAGAGTAGAGCAATTACGTTAGTTATCCCGTTTCTATTCACCGGTCACTATGTCAGTCCAGTCTCTCTCCTCCATTAACCCCTTGGTTAGCCGTCGTCGTCGCACCCCCGAATAGCCCCATCGCTAGTCCTAAGTCCGTGCCCATCCTTGCCAAATTTATTGCAGGACGGCTATCTTTCTCGGAAACTGCTGAATTATTCGGCAGCCGCTGCCGAGGCATGCGGGTTCGGTTCCCGTGTGCCGATGCACAGTTATGATCGCTATTCTTACGTAACTATTGTTTGCAAAAACTAATAAGATTTGTTGCGGGACATTTAATTGGACTTAAGTATTTATGGCCGTGTGTGTAGAGAAATGAAGCTGCTTTGTTTTGTAGTTCTGCGAAATAGTCCTGGTGAATATTTAACTTATAGAGTTCTAGAGAACCGTCGAGGTCGCTTTTTTATAACTCAACTGTAGCGTTACGAAGTAGCAAGATCAAGCAGGAGGATCCAACAGAAAAGTTAAATGTAGGTATCAAAAGTAGAAATAGCCACGCATTGTGCCTATAGGTAGGTATATGTAATATTTAAGCAGTTGGTACCTAACCTGTATCGAATTAACTTAACCCTAAACCTGCCGCAACAAAAACTGACCATACATACGTAATTACGGACGCGTCAGACGAACAAAGAAATTATATCAGTGGGTCAGACGGCCTTGTAGGATTCACAGAACGGCGCGCGCGCATGTCTGACACGCCCCACTAGACCCCTCTCGCTAGCTGGGTGGACTATCATACTGAGACATGATGGATGGCTATGAATGGGTTGTATGAATGATGACTTGTAGAGTTGTGAGGTGTGACGTCATCGATTTTAAATGAACGGCTACCTATGCTACTTAAGGATACTTACTACGTCTCTATTACTAGGTACTTTCTAGAAAAGAACATCACCAATAATAAGTCGACAATCAGCGAACAAATACATAGGATTTTTTTAAAGTCGGCACTCCGCTAATACTTACATTGAATATTGCAAAAGTTGGCAAAGTGAGAAAGTCGGCACTCGGCGCCGAAATCGAATAGTTTGAGGAATTTATCAGAAATCAATTAAGCTGAAAATCGGAAACAATAACAGGAAATCAAATAGCTTTACTAATTTGCAAGTCAAGCAAGTATGAGTCAAAATCCTAAAACTGGTGAAATTACGGTCATACCAAAAAAGGTTTTAACGGCAAAAACCTGTCCCTAGAAGAAAGATCTATTTGCTGCAATTATTTTAATTGGTTTAGCGCCAGAAAGAGCGCGACCTCGCCAGGACCTGTTAAGGTTCCTTCGTCATCTGAAGCGAACTAAATTGATTGATGGAGCTCTTTATTGATTGAGGCATCACTTCGTTAGCTTCATAAATCTAGATTTTAGTGTCTTGAGATGCCTATTGACTACCGGTTGTGACTAATGGCGTATCAAGCTGAAAGAGAGTCTCTTTTAGTCAAATCATTAGTTTGTATTTTGATCGCAATAAGCAAAGCAAAGGACGCATAAGCAAAAATTCTTCAATATTCTTGCAGTGTATATTTCTGAAGCTTACTTGCTACAGAAGCTACCTATTTAAAACTCCACCTATTCCATATTTTTTCAAGTCTGAAAAAACAAATAAATAAATACGTTGGTACGCTATCGCCTTAACGCAGTGTGGGTGTTGCAAAACGACTGGTTGATTATACCTCTTTGTATTCACTTTGGTTGTTTTAATTGTAAATCTGTGTTTGTTCATTAAAATCGAACGGAACTAAGATTTATATCGTTGCCGTAATTGTACACTATTTGCTGGCGGGGTCATTGCTGTCGGCTTAGGGCTTTGCTTCGCGTGGTATTGGTTCCGTTCGGATTCGGACTACGCGGCGACGGGAACTGAGGGATTTTGTACCAATAACATTCTTTCTATTGCGATTTGATCGGGGTCACATCGACAGGGACGAAACCGGGACCGGAAACACCACGTCCCGGTTTACGTACTGTCGTAACTTTCGTTAACCAGTCATCAACAGATGACGCGCCGAGAGTCAACATCCACAACATTTAATTAATAACTAACATGGGTTGTCGATACTATGCTTCAGTAAGGTAAATTTTGTTCTATTGAATTTGCGCGGCAATGCAAATACACCGCACCGTCAAGTGAGGAAAGGCCTAAGGACAACCAAAAAGGTATATTTTAGTTGAATAGCAGTAATTTTATGAAACGAATGGCCCTAGTTGGTGAAACATTGACGGATTAAGTGTTAGGTTCTATACTTCTATGATATATAAATAAATAAATAAATAATAATAATAATAATGCTGGACAACCCACACAGCATCATCTAGCCCCAAGCTAAGCAGAACTTGTGTTATGGGTACTAGATGACTGATATACATAATACAATATTATTAAATATGTAGATAGATGTTTTTTTTATTATACATAGAAAATATATATTTCCACACTATTTGTACGCTTAGAAAGTTATTGATTTGGAGTTGAACTGCAGTCTGCTGCTGGCTGCCTTGTATTATTGAGTAGCAGAAACATCATATATTTCTTAATCGTATTACAAAACATTTTTCAAAGAAACATTCAGACTGAGTGCAGTGAATTTCTCAGATATGAGTAAAAACTCTAAACTGCGCCGATGTTTTCGGACGTTTAATGAATAATCTAATAATAGAAGATATCTGCAGTATTATGACAGACTTCACTACATATAGAGGTAATGTCATGTATTGCTCTGCAAACTTTGGAGATAGGGTAAAAATGTACATGTACCCTGTAATTTTTTTTCGACTTTTCATAATATTTCTAAAGTATGAAAGAAAAATGGAGAAGAAAAATTATTCACAAAAATATATATTTCGAAATGTACGTACAATACATTTCATTTGATACCATTTGAACTTCTACGTCTCTTAAAACTTCGACATCTCAATTAGTAGCGTGTAAAATTTAATTTTTTCTTGTTGATGAGATTTGAAAAAGGGTAAAAGGACAGACATAAGCAAAAATATATTTGTTTTGTCAGAACATAAAGAGAAAAAAACTAAAAATAAACTTTATACTATAAGAGGAAAACTGATAAATCGGACTCCACTCAGCATGTGGTAGAGCAGAGCATGCCATAGCGCTGGTCCTGGAGACGGTGTAAGGGTTTCGAGACGGATCGTGCCCCAGAAAGGCACACAAAGAGGGTAGTTATGTAGAGTTACCTGAGGGTGCGTGCGGTGCGGGCGCGGGGGGTCGCGGGGCTCGGGCGCGCGCGCCGCGCTCATGCTCTAGCGACGCCGGCGCATGCCCTATGCCGCCCTCCTCGCCTCGCCGCGCTGCAAACAAACAAAAAATCATAATTAGCTCTTCTGACATTTTTATGTAACTAAACTTTGAGTGTTTTCGATGGTAACATTTCACATTTTTGTTGATCATTCTACCCTACCTATATATTTTTAGTTCAACAAGGTGCCTAAAATCTTTGTTGTAGGTACATATACATATAACATTAAATTACATTGTACTAATTTATTCGCCTTATATTGCTGGAAAGCATTGCCCAACTGCTTTTTAGTAAATTGAAAGATTTTTCCTTATCGCCTCCTCCAACAAGCGATTGTTGACGAACCTACTGAATAGGTGAAACATTTAATTATGTCGACGTTTAAACTTTTTGTTTTTGATGTCTTTTGTTGTGTTCTTTTTCTTGTGTACAATAAAGCATTTTTGTATTGTATTGTATTTTATTTAACTATGGATTTCTTGCGCAATCTAAGCTATTATTTTGCTCTTAAAGCGTATATTAATACGCACTAGGCACGCGTCAAAATCGATAAACACACCTCGGCGAAAAAGATTTATTTATATCTATTCTTCGAAAAGAATTCATTCAATTTGGTCGTAATATTTTAATACAAACTTTCACGGCACACCCACCTCAGTGCCGAATTTAATAAGAAAGTATACATAAAAATAAATAAAATGCGTGGTGATAAATTTATTTGATTGTAATTCATTTACGTTCGTTGAACATAGATTCTTGTAGAGCAGAGGTCAGAGCGCGGAGGGATGGTGATTAGGCTATAGGCTTACCATCTGTGGTATCTATGGACAAGTTCGACGTGTATACAATTCAAAATTTGTGGGTCTTCAAAAAACATAAACCACATAAATATTATAAAATTGTAAATTATGAATTGATTTAACCACTTCAAGCCAAAAGTACTGATTGGTTCGAAGATAAAACGTTACGTTGAAGTAGATGAAGTTTCAGAACTGGAATAACATAGCTATGTTTATCTTCTGTGGATAATCTGGTGTAAAACCGCGGGCAGAAGACATAGGTAATGTTCTTACATTCAATTTCTGTTTTAGACCCACTTGCAATTGAGATCTTGTGCGTAATATAATTTTGTACTAGGTAGATAGCTTATGCGAATCTTACGTGTTGATTTGGGAGTATAAGTTTTTGATAAGTCCACGGGTCAGTTGATGGCCTGTTATGTACGAATGCCCATTTGAAAGTTGTTTGTCCGGCGCACGATATTATCTCGATATGTCGCCGTGATCCGTGGGTCAGGCATTTCACGAATTATACTTATGGTTCGGTACATTAGAATGGTGATTAAACTGACTATTTAAGCTGTGTCGTCGACTTTAGGAGATTAAAATATTTTAATTAGGTATTTCTGGCGCAGTGTGTGGTTTCAAAAGATGTCGCATTTAAATACGAGGTAGCAGGTATAATGAACTTAATTGGTTTATCTAAACTCATTGAGGAATTTACATACCTACACCACTGTTCTGAACTCCAGCATTCTCGTAGAAGAAGGCGTTACCAAACAGAAGCGTGTAACGTGTAATCCATTCATCTCACCACCCATCATCATAGGACTCATCAAAACTCGCCAACAATGAAGAACCTCGTTAATTCATTCATCGCCCATCATCGTAGGGCTAGTCAGAAATGGTTCATAGTGAAGCACCAAGAGGACATTAGCATCAGTGAGTTTGAGACGATGCCTTCCAGTACGTAATCGTATGTCCAGCGGCGTTCAACGCTAGCTGACCCCCTGGCAAGTTCAAAATCTTCTATTTACTCTAGTTTTAGTTTTAATTAATTTAATTTGTTGTATTTATTATTAAACGGCTTGCTATCTTAATTGTACCCAAAGATTCTACTTTTAAAATAGTTATACATTATGGTAATAAGGCAAATATGTAGGTATCAATAGAAATTGACTTTAAACATAACAGGGAGGTAAGCTAACAATGAATGCCACTGTACCTACTTAAAAGTATACCTCTACTCGTACAATCCTTTTACATGCAGACAAAGAGGTTAATCATTACTTGATGAATTCATGTAAATATAATTATTCCCGCTGAGAACTGTCATATTGACAGCTGACAGCTTCCGTCGACCAGTTCTTTGCGAGCTGTCACAGCGGGTGGGGGCGACCGGAAAGAGGTCAGACAATTTTGGACGATGCCGCAGTGCAGCCTCCCGCAGCCCTGTATGTAACCCTGTCAAGGTCAGCGGAACCAGAATAGGCTGTCTGGACAGTTCAGGGGTTAATTAATATGTCTGCGAAATGGACGGAACTGGGACAAACGGGTAATTGGTAGCTGAATGTCTGATGTGAGCGAAATTAGCAGGCGGTCCCCGTACACCCCAAACGGACAGGTAGCTTCTAACTGGACGAGGGAACAATTACCTTGGCCATGAAATAATACAATACAATACAGACATGAAGCTGATAGGTTAACCATAATGAGAGTGGTTTATGTACTCAAGTAAAGCTCAAGTACCTCTACATGAGATTTGTTTATCTTGAAAAGATCTTGTAATTGTCAGAAACTATCGAGTATTCTTCAATCAATTCAAACATCTTCAATGGGCATCTTTTAGAAAACTGAAAGTCTTCATAAATAGAGAATACCGGAGGATAAAACAGGTAGGTATGACGCAGAGCAGGTAAACTATAACACGCATGCGCAAAACGTCTGGCCCTGTAGTAATCGTATTAATTTATTTAGCGCGATTGTTTTCTTAGGAACAAAAAATGTAGAAGGCTTGTTAACAGAGAGAAATGAATCATACATGGTTCCCTAATACCAACTTCACAGGTTTTATGGGGTTAACCTAGAAAGAAGTGGCTGTCAGAGCTCGTTTTTTCACGATCAATGAAAATGTTCCCTGTGCAAAATACTAATTTGTCACGCCCAAAACAATCTGATTTCGAATTTAATACTATTCTAAGGCAGGTACTTCCTGGAGAGCTGTATTGCTGATACAATGGCCAATATTGACGTTCATGTGGGCAAGCCTGCTCTCAAACAATGACCTGCCAGAATACTCACATTGAACAATAGTACAAGCACTTGATCACTGAATCTCCGCGAGTCTACCACAGCACAGTACGAGCACACTACGTCCCGATAAGATGCACTTTTTACACAATTTTTAAAGCTTTCAGGGTGGCCTGAAGGCTGCGGAGCCGTATCACGATGACACTTGTCATTTACCGCGCAGGCTCGGCAATCCTCGGCGGCGCTCGGGAGCGGTCGGGCTGGGTCGTGGCTGTCGGGTCCAGTCGGAGGCATCGATCGCGGAGCCGGCGCCCGACCGGCCGCCGCCGGTGGCGCCCCCTCGCGCCGCTAATGAGACCTGATGGCCATCCATTATTTAGCAGCCTCCAAGACTGTGCGGTACGCGAAATTAATGGACTATTTATTGATTTATTGCAAGAGAAATTAAAGATTGATTGGCTAAGTGAGGTTTGTCTGTTAATCTATTTATCAGCTAGGCTTTGACTTTGATACGTCTGGACAGGACAGACTGGGAGACATATCTTACCTATGGTATAGTTCGATGGCCTCTCAATCGGCAAATAATGGGAACCTGAAATTTAAGCAGTTTTGCACATTAGAATTTAGTCGATAATTCAATGGTCGTATGTGGGTTCTATTTACATAACTATGAATACGTAGGGGTCCACAGCGGTCTGAAGAATCAGCAGGTTAATTTACATTCTGATCAATAAAAATAAACGTTTGTAGCACACAATGATAAGTGGCAGAGCATCCATTCTGCCGGATCAGCAGCTGTCGATGAATGAACGCTTCAGTGTTGAGTGCACTTTACAACTGCAGGGGGAGGTCGATACTAACTGCATTATGTAAGTCGTTGCAAACCAAATCAAATTTTACTTAACTGAGCATAGTTATATCAGTACAAATACAAACTGCTGATTCTAGCGAGCGGTAGGTATATCATTTTGCAGGTACGACAGATAACGTGGAAAATGAGGAAAGATGGCAGTCTAAGCTATACAAATATTGTTTTTCAACCAGAGGTAACCGGGTTGGGTTACCCACAGGAGTTCATGACTATGGGATGCTCTTCATACCTAATTGGATTTCCTTAGCTCCTAGGTTCTAATCCTAAATTTTCATTCTCAAAACACTTCTTAGTTACACCAAACGAAATTTCAGGACATAAAAAAGCAAAAGTCCTGGTAATCAATACGTACAGCGTCCTATAAAGACAAGTCCGTATTCCGCTGGGCCGCGCTATCGACGTTAACGCTCCGCTGGCGGGAGTAGATCGAGTGCACTTGTTTTTCACTGTCTGCGGGGCTAATTGCGCCATTTTTCATTTGCCCTTCGCCCCCACCGGGGGGCGCCGCCGTGGGCCCGGTGGGCGCCGCCCGCCCTGGACACTGCTATTCTTAGCCTTGACGGAGCACGGACATTTTTACTAATTGAATGAGATTTTTTGGTGGATAATGAATTAAAGTGTCTGGCTCTGGCTTTGTCACGTTTATCAACGCCATCCATAGCCTGACTAACTGAGCTTCGCAAATCTGCAAATAATAATTAATTATGAATACCCATTTTATGTAGCGATTTCATTCCAAATAATGTTTATTTTTGTATAGATACAATTATAATTACAATAATTATGAATTTTAATATAAGAATGGGAGGAGCTAATAGATTCTGAAATACAGTTTCTAACTATTTTGTGAGCCTTTGGTTTTATTTTGTTACTACCTGTGTCAAATAAATGTAATGTAATCTGTTTTTTCAATTTTTACTAGGTTTTTACATATTTTATAATTTCAAAGCAGTATTTTTAAGGAACGAGATTTTCAATAAGTAATTTTAAGAAAAGTCATAAAAATATGAATGTATTCTTGATATTAATTGTAAGCTTGCAGCCGTAGGTAGGTATATATATGTATATTAGTTTTTTGGGTGTGGATACTAAAGTTAGTCTTAATTAAAATATGTGAACTAAAATATTATACATATATTAACTATTCTATCCCATAACATTAAAGATACAGTACCTACTGTTAGTTTTATAACCTAGGAGTGTAAATACCTATGTGCATTTTAATCTAAGAAGTATGCGTCTTATGAAATATTTAGACCAAAATCTAAATAAAATAATACGCTTACAGTTTTCGGTACCGCACCTTTACCGTTTCATCATAGGCATGTGAACTGTATCAATTTCGCCTGATTTTCAATTTTTCTACATAAATCATTTAAAAAATCTCAAACAAGTGGCCCACAGCCATTTCAATAAAGTTAACAGCCTCTGCCTCAGTCATATCATATCGCACCGGAAACATATCTCAGGTTTTAATGTCCCCACTTCTAATTGGGGATACTAGTTTCGTCGGAGTCTTATTAAGGCCGTCGTCAGAAAATTTTGGATGCAGTAGTGATGGGTTACAGAAGCGCAACTTATACATGTTTTAGCGTTTCTCTATTCTAGTAGGTACGGCCGAAGCTCTTTATTATTTAACCGTATACAGTGTACTGAAAACGTTTTTAAGCTATTATCTGCATTACATAATTTTGACACTAATAGATACTCGTACTTACACCTTTTTACTCCCTGTTATAAAAATAGCCGTGTGGTGCCAGCATGGGTGTCGTAAGAGGTGACTAAGGGAAACACAGCACAGGGGGCGGGCAACAGCGCCCTCTGCAGAACAACTCCACCGAACTTCGATCCCCAACCCGCTGCCCAGAGTGGGGATTATGGGCAATAACCCCCAAATGATAATGTCATCTATGGCGCTCATTAGGGGAGGCCTATGTCCAGCAGTGGACTATTATAGGCTGGTGATGATGTTGATTATGATGTTATAAAAATATGGCTCAAGTGAAGAAGAATATCGAAATACAAAATTACACTATGACTATGATTATGTGACCACTATGATTATGATTTTGACTTCTCGGATCACCATATGAAAAGTCAATAGTGAGATATACGCTCGTCAAGCCGAGCTACGCTGTAGCTGGCAGCTCGTCCTACGGCCTCGTAGCTCTCTAGAAGAGCCGTGTCTAGGAAGTTGCTCTACTGGACCGGTCCTTCACTACGCCAACAGTTTACGATGCCCATTCCAATATTGCGCGATAGTTGTGGTCTAACGGTTCAATGAATATAATTAGTGATGTACCAGTTCTGTTTTATTAGAAGAAACTGAACATTATCATTTTAGAAAGTTAGTTATTTCGGAACAGATATTGTTTTTATCTTATAAGGTCGTTTACGTTACTGTTCGCAAATATGTTAATCACGTTACGTGTTGATCAATTTTAGCCGATATTAAAGCTCGTTAGTTTTCATTGAATTTGTAAAAGCGTTTCAAATGGCATATTCCAGTTGGAAGGACCATTTCATTTAAGATTATGCTATTAATCATGCAATATGCTTATGAAAACGTTTAATTATTAAATATTAATTTTAGCTTATGATTATTTAGTAGCTTAACAGATAGTTTATTTATTTATTTCATTCAGAGAATGTTTAATACAGATGTGGACCTATTTATTATTCAGCAAAGCAATATTTCTAGTTTACATTCATGATGTATTCCGTCTCGTGAGTCTAGCGAGTTAGCTAGTACAATCGCAACAGTCTAGCGAGTAAGCGACCCTAGCTAATGGGTATATTCGAGATGTAATACGTCTCGTGACAGTCAAGCGAGTTAGCGACCCTAGCTAATGGGTATATTCGAGATATAATACGTCTCGTGACAGTCTAGCGAGTTAGCGACCCTAGCTAATACATTCGCTATGAAATCCATCCTGTGACAGTCTATCCTAGTCACGCCCCGCGCATCCACGTCCGGTAACCAATCACCTTTAAGAACATTGCCATAATATTGAAACTATATGATTTGTGCAATACTTATACTAACTTTCTCTTTTTTTTAGCCTAGCTTTATATCACCACTGATTTTTCTGTTTTATAGACCGAAGTCATTAAGGAGAGTGTCGTTAATATCACGACGTCAATTAACCTGCCTGTCCCGAGTCCCACCCGAAACAATATCACGGCACTTAGCAAATAAAACATCGTCCGACAATAAGTCGGTAGATGTCGTGACGGACGAGCATTACGCGAAGACAACGCGAGGTGCGGCTCGGCCCTATTGACCGCGGTTTGCGCGTAAACACCACCCCGGAACACCATCCGCCCCCTGCAAACTATTGTCATTTCTAAACGCGTGCTATTCATCGACCTTTCACAGACGAAGCTGGCTCCAACGATCGCGGCAAAGCAGCAGTGGATAAGGACGCAACGCGAACATCAGTTGAAGGAACTTTCGGCGGGCCGCCCCAGCTAACCTCTAGATGAGTGCGTACAAATCACGTTTCGCGCGAATCAATACTTAAGTTCAGGCGATCGCCTCCCTGCAATAAACAGTGGGGGAGTAGTTAGGGTCGTGGGGCCGGGCGAGCTATCGACCGGCCGCTCACCTGACCGTCACTAATCAGGGCTCATCCCGCGGACACCTACAGCAATTGTACGCACTTTATAGCGACCGACGTACTCGTGCGGGGGGATTTACCAGCAAAGGCTTGTTTAGCAGTGTGCGTTAGACTTGTTACCGCGACCCTAGTCAGATTATTAGGGTGCTTGTCTATATGATAATTAGGGGTATTTTGACAATGGAAATGATGAAAGGTCACTGATAAAATGATACAGAAACGCTCTTTTAGCGGCTTGACGATCGTCTATGAGCTTTGTAGGCTGATGTCGTCGATAGAATAATTATGATGACATACCTAGTTTAGGCATGTTGTAGGACTTTGTGAATTTTCCTTGTTTTAGGTACCTATTTACTCGCTCCGTAGCAACTGGACAGATTCGCAACTGGACGGTTTCTCAGCTGGACGGATTCTCGGCTGGACAGATTAGCAGCCGGACAGAGTACAGTCGTCAATATTTTTAAAACTAACTTTAACTAGGTACTGACGTTTTTATTTAATCTTTGGGGCTAGATGATGCTGTAAAATTGTATAAAATTATCCACTATCCCATATCTATCTATGTTTGTTGTTTTATTAGCAAAACATAGATAGATATTATTGACGACAAAAAACATCTTGTAAATAGTTGATCATCCGGCATGTTCGCCGTTGTACCATGGTAAGGCGCGATTCCATCGCAACGACCCTAAATCTACTTCCCGCCGCAATACAGATTGTAATTTAGTCGCGGAAGTAAACAGAAGTCATGTTGTACGCAATCGCGCCATCGGCGGCGGCGGCGGGGCGCGGGCGGGGCGCGTGTACCGCCGCACGCGACGGGTGAAAATTAACAGAGGTTCCGCCACCGATTTATTAGGCACTTCTTTGCTGCAACGTGACTCTTATTTTTCCCGACTGAGTTAATTGTTGCTTGCTTAGTTTAGGAGAGAACAGGAGGATAGATGTTGGATGCCAGTTTTAATATATTAGAAGAGCGTGGAAGATAAAAACATGGTCAATAGAGACTGACACAAGTAGCTATCTGTGGAAATTGAAAGAGTCATGTCGAAATGAAATAACAATGAATTTTTTGACGCTATCTGAGATCCAAAATATGTTAAATGGTTTAATACTATTAGGTCAGTCATGCTTTTGAGCTTTACTGATTTATGTCTTGAGATTTGATGGAAATAATTCAAATAATGTAACTTTTCCCCTTTAATTGAATACATCGTTTCAAACGTTGTATCGGGCCGCGCCCGCTACAAAGCACATATTACAACAGTTTACATGTCACATTAGCACTAGACGTCGCCCCTCTATTTGCTCTACTTCTCTAGCTCTCCACTCGTCGGTAATCGGTGTCCGACCGAGAATAGAACAAACGCTTTGACTGGTGGGTCGATACGATTGCACTAGTGGGGTGGTTCGCTGACGACCTCGTTGATTCAATGTTTCGGACCAGTTCTTGCCACCACGTGTAATAATGTGTAATATTCTATTTGAGTATCGCTCTGAACCGCCTGTAGGGGTAGGTATATTTATCAAGGAGTTTGAGTTTTATCCGACAGCAAACAAAGAAGGGTGGATTAAAAAATAAAGAAAATCTGTTGTTTCTGGCCTGCAAATAGAACACCTTCACTCGAAAATAGGTGGATGCAAATCTACAATGATCCTTTTGTTCGTACAAGAATCTCATTAAAGCGAACAATTTCATCATATCTACTTAACACAAGTATTAATAAGCATAACAAGCAATCCAATTACCGAGACGCAGTTGTCCGTGAATATCACGACGACGTGCATGTCGATATACATTGTAACTACAGCCCCCAAAGCACAAACTATAATCCATAAAGGGTTATCCACTCCCCATCTGACTGTTCCCTTGTAACCCCAGAGTAGTAAATATATAGAATGTTCAGCGTATGAACAACTTTAGTAGGTAGCAGCAAAGTTGCAGTAATATGGGGAAAAGAATAGATAGGCAAGAAACATCACATGCATCGTTTGATTGAAGTCAGAAAATAGCGTAGGAAAGAAAAGATGTGATACTGTTGCAAAATCACATAGAAGACGCGCTTGGCCAGAATGGCCAGGTGGATCGATGACCTGAGAAATACTGAAAACAGGTACTGGATGCGGCAAGCCTTCGGCTATCATTAGGGGAGGCCAATGTCCAGCAGTGTGGTAATACAGGCTGATGATGAATTATTTCCATTATAAACAATGAATTGACCTTGATATTACAGCTCCTCGGGCTCGGCAGGCCCTCGCTACGCACACAGGCGCGGCGGCACCCTCGCCAGCCAATTACAGCATGACTCGCCGATGCAATTACCACGAAAATTGAATAACGCAAGGCTTTGATTTGCTGTTATTACTATTAGTCAGACATGGAAAGGTAAATGGTGATGATGGCTAAAATATATGTAGGTACACATTGTTGCTGGGGTTTATCAAAGTAATTTTAGTTGGTGAGAAAAAAAAGAATTTTACAAAGTTTTAGCTTTCGTCGTGGTTGTTTTTCCGTTAATTGCGAGGGAGAAACGTCGAACGAGAGCCTCACAAATAGTTGTTTATCTCCTTGTCACTCGAGTGGTCGCGTAAACAAGACAATTTGTTATTATCATCATAAACAATTCATAATGTGGTCTTTTGAGCTACAAATACTTGTTTTTCAGGCGCTTGGGGTGGCCGTTACACGACTGGTCCCTTAGTTAAGTCGATTGAGATGCGCAAGTTTTTGGATATGGTTTTGAACCTTTTGTTTCCCTTTGCATACATATCTTAAAATTATTTTTACCTACCCTACCATAGTTTGTTAGGGATTAGAATACGAAACCATTGGCTAATCATTATTATCGAATTTTAAAAAAGGCATTCTGGAAATGAACCTTAGTTGACAACTAAATATGGATTGCTTTCGATAATCGTTGTTATTGAACAAGCCTTAAATTCTTTATTACATCCATTACCGATCAAAGCTCACGCAGCCATTGCCATAAATGAATAATCACTCATCCACTAAAAGCAATACGTCCAATTATACCAAATCAAATCTACGCCAGGAGTGGTACCTATACCTAATATATGAATGATTCTGCCGCCCTGTCTGTCCGGCCGCCCGCCTAAATATAGCCGCCTAGAAATGGAAGGATGTATGCGGGCGGGGTGGGGTGTGCCACTCACGCACCGGAAGTCGCGCTAAAGCCTTCTTGTTTCGTGTGTCTGCCAGTACGTGGCTTGTGGTGTGCTTCTATCGCCATAAATAACATGAGCGAGGAGTTTGTATATTCCCAAAAAACTTTATTACCTGTACATACCTACATGATACATTCAGGGTCTTAGCATAATTTTTAGAAAGCGTCGATAAGGTCATCTACGGTTATAATTTCATCTAACTAAGACCTAGATTGAGTCAACTAGAGTCCATAATAAGTATGTTCTAGACCTTCCCGTAATTCGGCCACATCGTTACTTTCCAAAAACATCAGAGATCAAATAATCTCTGATGTTCTTATCTCTGTCGTAGTTTCAATTAACTATGCATTGAACAAACATTACGTAATTCAAAACTAGCAATAAACGTTTTTTCAATATTTATAGCTAAGCCGGTAGGTACGTAAATAACCAAGTGAAACCCACCGCTTGATGGTAAAGTGCCTCGAATCACACCAATAAATTCATAAGCGCCTTAGGCCGTTCTCGGTAAGCCTCGTGAAATCACGCACGTAGATAAATGATTCATGCACAAGTCAGGTAAGTCGGTTCACTCTGACTCATTTCACTAGCCAAGTTTCGATCAAACAGAAGACAACATAGGTTTTACCCACTTTGTTACGTACTCTATGACCAAGTGTATAATCCTAAAGATGCAGATTATCTGTGTATTGATTTTATGCAGGAAAACTATGACGGAGTGTAATTCCGTAATGTCAGTGTGAGTGAGGATTGGTTCAAGCCGCATGTATGCAGTGGACTTAATAATTTTTATGGGAATTACTCCCTCAGCTACCCACGGGCCTTTGTCTCGGAAGAGCCTTCGTTCATTTAGTTTTAGAATATGTTTGGGCAATAAATGCCACTTGGACTTTACCTTTACCTTGCAATCGCGAATCATTGACGTCACGGTACCGAGAAACATTACGATATGCAAAGTGAATGTACGCAGATACAGAACCAGATGTGAGATGACAGTATGACTGTGCTTGGTAAACCCTATATTTCTCGGATGTACTTGACCTGTTCAACTGTAGGCCTACGCGGGTTTCCATTCCACTCCTCTGTTTTAAGCCACTTCGTATACTTAATTAAAAACATAAATAAATAATGCTGGACAATCCACAATGCGTCATGTTTATACAATACATATAATTAACTGGCCAGCCAATCAGCTACCAAGCCGTATCATATTGATTAATTCTCTATCTGTTATTCCAAATCAGCTCGTTAATTTTATTCCCTATGCATAACTATCTCAGCCTCCACGTAGCCACTTATAGTGAGTGTCCACCATCCCTTTCGCACCACATAAAATCAACGCTCAATATTAGCAATAGTATCTCATAACCACCGCACATCAATAACATTTGCACAGCCCCCTGTCTCCCCTAGGGGGGCTAGCTGTCCAGTGGGGGGTGTAGGGGGCGGGCAGAGCCCCCTCGAAGTGCGCACATCGGTTCAAATCAAAAGCTGTGTGAACGGTTGATGAAGCGAGGACTTCCGCCCTCGTTGGAACAATGACGAGCACGGCTTGCGATGCCGCGCGCGCGGCTCATTAACTATCCAACTACCGACATACTTTACTCTTCATTATGATCGAATCATATGAAACAAGGTTTGCCAGAGAACGTTGGTATAGTAATTATTTCATAATTTAGGAGGATAAATAAAATATAGCTGAACAATCATCTAGTCCCGAAGCTAAGCAGAGCTTGTGTTATGGTTAATACCTTCTAGATGACTGCAATGCATACTTAAGACAATATATTAGATATATTTTTTTACCATACATAGTAAACGATCAGAACACCCAGAACAAATATCTCCGGATCGTACAAACGTTTGCAACAAGACGGTAATCGAACCCGCAACCTCCTGCGGCGCAGGTTAACCTTCGTCTACCGCACTACAGAATTCTTCGTTTGTCGTACTTCATAATTTGTTTTTCATTAATGTTTTTGGTGTTGTTCCTTCTGAAGAAAGGGTACAATAACAATTGTATCCATTTCAAATAAGTCCTTTCTCAATATCTATTAGAGACGTTAGTCCCAAATCAAATTCTTTACCAACCTATTTCATTTATTATAAATCGTTTTATGTTCGCGAGCAATAAATCGCCATCGCCTGTATCAAAGTTTTTTTTTTCCGTTGACTAACACTTGAATTCGGTTACAATCGATCTGTCTATAGGTAGGTACGGACACATCTATAGTACGGACGGGGGGGAGGCGACACCCCGGCATTACCTCCCTGACGCCGTATTTACTGGAAGGTATTCAAATTTTAGGATTTGCTTTTGAATTCAAGTAAACTGGACAGGATCCTTTGAACATAGGCATATTAAAAAAAATTCAATCGCAGAAGTTCATGGAAAAGAATGGTAAGAAATTTAAAAACCTAATAAATAAACCTAAATACACGCCGTCACAAAAAGGTTTGAAAGAGCAAAAATATATGAAATTATTCCAAGTCAATAAACCCGTGACAGAGCGACCTCTGCAAAACAAAGCGAAAAAAATATGTATGAAATGCACATAAAGTTACAAGTAAAGCAGTTGAGAAGCGGCCTGGCTCATTACCGCCTGGCATTGCGTCTGAGGTCTGACCCCCCCCCCCCCCACCCTCTCTCTGCAAGGGGTCACGTATGTGGGGGTAATGATGTTTCTCAACGACACAGCTTTGTGCTCTTCATAATAGGCAAAAAATTAACTCTTCATAGAGCTGCATGACTCACTTCAACACTTTTACGTAAATTTTTTGAGGGTTCTTTGGATAACTGCTTAGTATTTTTTTTTATTTTCAAACAACGGGTTCTTACGAAACGTACGATACCGCACCATATATCGTTTTTCATATTCATAAAGGACTGCATGTATTTCGTACCTACTTCCGTGGGAGACAGTACAGGTCGTTACTAATTTTGTAACGTGTACTTATTCTAAAAATAATTACGTTACTCCCGCTATTGGCGAGACAGTCGACACGAAAATTTGTTAAATCGACATTATTGCGTTGCAAAATTGTCTCGTTTGTCATGCACCGTTAATCCGAAAAAAATGCCAATTTAACAAAAAAAAATCCAAAAATGAAGTAACAGTAGGAAGACATTTGTCAACAACAGCAGTCACAGTGACGGATGAGCTGGCGATGACGCGCTAGGGGGGAGAGGGGGAAGTCGCCGGCGGGGAGTGGGGGCAAACGGGGGTCATCTTAGCCGTCGCCGTAAAATGCGCCCCGTACTTATGAGATTGGATATTATGGACGGCGGTGGTCATCTTCTTTTGTATTAATTAAGAGAACGCAACGCAAATGTGCGATCTTCTTATGATTACAAAACTAGTTTTGATGAAATCGGTTTTGAATGAGATAAATATCAATATTAGCTCCGTTACATTAAGGTTCTTCAATATAATATTAATAAGCTGATATTTACTGTTTGAATAGTAATTCGGTTGTCTGTGTAGCACATTCCAAAACATTTATTATTATTCTTAAAAATATCTTACGACGCATCTATGTTTTATTTGCACTAAATTTATGGTAAGGAAGTATTAAGGTGTTTATTAATAGTACTCTTATCTCAGTCATGTATTTATTTCAGAAGTATAAGACGCCATATTTGCACGCCTGAAAACAATCGCGCACCGCACAGCGCAGTAACACCGATTACACTACAACTATCATTACAGCGCACTATTGATTCCTAATCCGCACTTCCGGATGTTACGTAACAACCCCCCCATTCCCCCCGACACCGCGCCGACACCCACCCGCGCCCCTGCAAAGATTTACAACCGGCCAGGCCGTTCCGTTTGACGAATGATTGGCCGGCAGTTCGCTTGTTACAGGAAGCCTTTACGGATTGTTTTTGTTTTCCCCGCTTTAGTTTTGGCCTAATGTGAAAATGTCACGGATTGAGGACAAATGTTCAGAGATAGCTGGACTGCCCTGTTGGGAGTATTCGAGTATGCATCACATTCTATTTCTATGTAGGTCAACTGTGAATTCAGACTTGAATATTCGCTAAATCGGAATGGTCCAACCTAGAAATTACCTACCGCGGCCTCTGGCCGGAATATCCCGGCGAGGGCAGGCTCAGTAACTGAAGCCTTCGCAAATATCATTTATTGGAATGTCTATGATCTACACATATGCATATGACCAAGACAGTATTCCATTAATAGGATATCGGGTAAAAAACAGGTTCTCTACGCACTAGGTATTTAAATTTGAAATATGTATAATGTCAACGTCAGAGGTATAATTACTATAATAATTTAAACACATGTCACTTGTTTGAAACTCGTTATTTTAAACTCGTTGCTCTTCCCAGACCTCCCTCAGGAATTAAGGAAATATAAAAATGATGAGGCTCACAACTTAATTTTTAACCCACATGAAGGTTTCACCGCTGCCTCTCACAGGAGACAGTTCGTAAAGCCTGGACAATTCGAGAGTTACTAACGCTAGTATTTTTTTGAAAGTTCTCCACTTACGCAAATTTACATTTTTCCTAAAAACTTCGTAGAAGTAGCACATGGATTAAGAGCAGAATATAAGCCAGAGAATTGTCTTTTTCGTAACATTTTCTTTTCACCAAACTTTCCTACAGCAAATACTTCAGCGAGGAGAAAAAAATCTCAAAAACCGTTTATTTT
>OZ007525.1:781844-877830 GCA_963931895.1 Eupithecia pulchellata
ACCCGCGCGACAGCCCGCTGTGCCCGGTCGCCACCTGCGGGCGTCACTTCGCGCACCCCAACTCTGTGCGCAACCACATGCGCATCAAGCATCGCCCGCAGTGGGATAAGATGAAAACCCTCAAGTGGAGTTGCGGCTGGGCCACCTAAGAGAACGCGCCGAACCCTTCATTTACGATTTCGAGGATTGAAAAAGAAACGGCTGTGAATGGAACACCGAGAAGACTCTCGATGGGAACGGAAACATGATCTCCAGAATGCATTTTGTACGACGCTACCGTTATCGCGTGATTGTATAGAGCGTTAGATATAAATCGACTGAAAAATATTTTTGTAGTAGTTATAGACTGATATTATTTAAGGTTCATAAATGTAAGCGCATTATGACATGTGATGATTGGTGCCATTGATAGGATACGAACTGCGTCGAGACGAATGTCGAGCGTTCTGAAGACTTCCTGAATGTCTGTAACTTCCATTGTTGCTTCTACTTATGCCGTCCGTTTTACTTACCAGCATTGTGTAGTAGTTCTTATCTCATGAAAGTTGTCAGCAGCGGTTGGTTCTGCACAATGTCTGTAAGTAAAACCACTTGGCAATCTTTATATTTAGCTAACTAGGCTATGTATGATGTCCTTTACCTATGCTGTAAGATTTTTTCTCTAGTATTTCGTAGCATTTAATCTTGCGTGTATTTATCTTCGAATAAGTTCCGTACTTTCATGACCCCTTGTTTGAAATACTTCAGAGCAAGGCCGGTATCATAAGACTGATAAATACTTATTTAAAAGATCTAACCTTTATCTATAATTGTTTTAAACATTTTTATCATACCGGTACTGGCATCTTACTTTCGACCATAGTTAAGACAATACGAAATCAAAATGCCTTTGAAACGCAATAGTTAAGGATACGTTCACTTCCAATACATTATAGACACATAGAGAGTTTATTTTCGAGACATTTGTTCATGTTGCCCCGTTGAGTGCACATCTAAAACATATCTAGTCAATGTAGACAAAACTTATGATAAAATGAAAGTATTTTACCTGTAAATAACTCCATTCGCATATATTTTCATAAATGAAAAGAGGGACAACACCAAATATTTAGATTTATAAGTACAGATTGTAAAAACAACGATTTAGCTTTCAAGTATAAAAATATAATTTAACTATATTTAATCGTACAGATCTAGCTATTCATACTAACTTCAGGTAGAGTTATATTTTTATACAATCAAAGGGATTCCGTTTTAATAAAATCTCATTTACCTACAATCGAATAATATCTTCACGGAAACTCAATAGGTGACTGCTGTGCAAACAGAATGGATATATAGGTACATAAAATATAGATCAGTGTAAAATTGTAAATAGTTTAAATATATGGAAGCCAACTCATAAATTATCACGTATAATCGAGCCACTAACTTCAGTTAAAGATTTAATTAAGTATGTATTATTATATTAATGAAAACCTTCAAAAATATATGCGATGGATTCATACAAATTGTGAATGAAAAAAAAGTATTGGTAAAAATTTAGCGAGTAGAGAAATTGTTCCTGACGCCTGAGAGGCAAGTGGTATAACTTTATTATATAAAAAAATAATTTTAGGCATAAACATGTAAATTAGCAATTTCAATATCCAAATGTTCAATGTGAGTAAACGATTCTAGTTGCGATCTGTATTAGTGATACGATATATACGTAATAATTTTTACCCGAAAAAATATCTGCTTATTTAAATAAAACTACGAAGTAGAAATTTTTCGTGCTTTTCAATTAAGCATCCGCTCATATCCTTATTAACAATTAATAGAAAACTAACACTAAACACAAAGGTAAGCATATTCTTGACCGGAATGCCCGACCTCTTATGTCTATTAACTTGAGACTAAACATAATGCCGTTGCAGGAAATTGCCGAAGGACCCAGGACCTGCTACGCGTCAGAGCCACCGACCCGAGACCCTGCCCCAAGTGTGGAAAGATCTACCGCTCCGCACACACCTTGAGGACGCATTTGGAAGACAAGCATACCGTCTGCCCTGGATATCGGTAAGATTATATTACGAAGCCACTCATATATAGCTAAAAGAGACTACAAAAATAGCAAAATTTGTAAGCAAAAGTAAGCAATCCAATACACAGGACCAAAGACAACTTGAAAACCATTCAATCATTGCATGATAGTCTTAAATGAAGCCTTCCAGCAATATAACTGTTATGCTCTTCCAGTTGCGTGCTCTGCGGAACCGTGGCGAAGTCTCGCAACTCACTGCACTCCCACATGTCTCGACAACACCGAGGGATCTCTACCAAGGACCTGCCTGTTCTGCAAATGCCGACGAGATTCGACCCCGAACTGGCCAGCCAGTGAGTATCTCTTAACTCATTAATATATTGAAAAAATCAGCTATCGTTTTTATCATTTTGGATTTTGATTGTCAAATACAGAAGGTGCAGAATTATTAACTTTGAACAGATTTTGCCATCAACAACATAGTAATACCACAGATAACATAATACTAGTACTTACAACTAATATATTTAACCATACTCCATTCTAACCCCCAATATTTCCTTCAGGCTGCTAGCAAAAGCAGGTGTGAAAGTATCTCCTGAGCAACTTCGTGCCCGCGCTTCCCCCACCGGCCCGAGGCGATCTGACATGAAGCTTGACGCTAAGTCTGCAGCTTCGGAAAGCAGTTCCATCTGCGGAGATAACGACAATGATGACCTCAGCCGGTCGCGCTACGAAGATAGCATCCCCGTCTCTCCACCGCGTAAGTTTCTTAGATAACAAAAGCACAAGTCATCGCTTTAGCACAGAGGTAGCTAGTCTGTTTTTCAGAAGTCATTGGTTCGAAGTTTGTAAACAGCATGTTTCTTTTCAGATATAAACAACCTGGCCAACACAACTATAACCAAGGTGCCCGCGATCCGGGCGGTAACTGCTAAGACCATCGCAGACTTGCCGCACGGCCTGGCCGCCGGACTGAAGCACGAGGACTATCCGGTCGGCTACGGCGGCAGCTCGGCTCTACTCGACACTTATCTGCAGTATATCGGTGAGAATATGTTAGGTAAGTTTTTTATACATTTGAAGAGTGGCGTCTGATCCTAACAGTCAATGGGAAATTCGGTTAATATTTATTTTCTTACACAGGAATGAACGCCAAATTGGCACAAATGAACGCTATGCACATGGACCGAAAAACTTACGATGAGAGATCCCCACAAATGGGTTCCCTTCCTCCGCCACCGACGAACCTCGCTCACCAACGTTTCCTAAAACAAATGCAGAGGCAATACACGGACAACATGGGCAAGCCTGACATCATGCGCGATTCCGATGAACCTCTAGATCTAGGGAAGGAGAGGCAGAGGAACGACAGCATCGGCGAGACTGACGCTGACAAACACGACGACAAGGACAACGGTAAAGATTATTACAACGACGAGGACAGGAACCGGCTCAACTGCGAGCAGGACCCGGAGATGAGCGGCGTCGACGACGGTGAGTTCTCGGACGACGAACACAAGAACTCCTCATGAATTGGAAGTGCAGGCCAGAGCACAGGTGTGTCGCATTAGTCGCGTAGACTGCCTACTCGTTTAGGATGTTTTTGTTGAATGTATTTCAAATGGTGCTTGAGTGTTATGTTTTGTGGTCATTTAGCTGATTCGTCTTGTAATAACGGTTTATTGTTGACCCGTGGAATGTCGTTGGTGCCATTTCCGATATTATAATGTATATTTAATTAGGGTTAATCGGTTGCTGATAGTTTTATCGAGGCGGTTACTTTGCTGATTGGGATAATGCGAAGATAAGTAGTGGGAACGTTTGTAGCAAGAGG
The DNA here is from genome assembly GCA_963931895.1 of Eupithecia pulchellata. NCBI lineage: Eukaryota > Metazoa > Arthropoda > Insecta > Lepidoptera > Geometridae > Eupithecia > Eupithecia pulchellata. Next base: position 785,708 of record OZ007525.1, read on the forward strand.
GAGGCGTTGTTATGGGTGGTATAAAGACACCATTAGTTGTGCAAAGGTACACGTTTTGCGATGAGTTAGTGAGACATTGTTTTTTTTGTACAGCACGGTACACGTAGCGACCCCCGCACGGTAGTCGAGCCGTCGCCGTCGATTCCTCACCTGTGAGATTGTTTAGTAGTTATGTACTAGTGACTAGTATTTGTAATGTGTATGTAAGCTCCCTGTCACGTAGTAGGGTCTTACATAGTAATTCCATCCATCTACCTCAGCATTTGGGCCAATGCGGCGATGTTATAATGACAAAATATCCACACAAATTGTGAAATTCCATCCATCTACCTCACTTCAATAGATTTTATTTAAAATATTTTATACAATTTATAGATTATAAATAACTGTTGTTTTATGCATTTTGCAGATTGCATTTATATATACTATATAGAGTATATCGTAGGTAAATATATGCAAGTCATTAGGTCATTGTTAGTGTTGCCCGTAGTACTTACCTACTGTTTGACATTACGTTTGAATAGATGCGCACTCACTAGATGTACTAAGCCATAGGCGCGGCGCCGGCCGGCGCGCGAGCCGTGTGCTCCGCCATCGCACGCCATCTAGCGGACGTATCGGTGAGCACACTAACATTAACAAATACTATCTTTGTATACGAACAAATAAAACAGAGCTTAAAATCATACTATTAATGAATAAAATTATAAATTGATATGAGCGTATACTGAAATCGTAAAATACACAAAAATAACGCGATGTTTTATTGATTCTTATAACAACTATACTATAAAATAAATTGTACATCTCAATATTTACCTGAGACTGAAAATATTTTTCATGGATGTATAACGTTATCGCGTTACCAACAACTTATAATCGTCGAAAGTTCAAAATATGATATAATGCATTGTATATAAATAGAGGTGATATGTAAGTACGTTAATAAATAGTAACAAAAAGCAATAAATAAAGTATACCTTGATGTTGCCTTTGAATGTGTGTAAATAAAATTGTTTAAAGAACGGTTTGCTTTGGTTTGTAAACAAATATGAACCTTGTAGGTTACACGAGAAGGATTATTTTGTAGTAATGTTCTGGGCCGGTTACTTAGATAACAATTAACTGTGATCACATTCTCAAGTTAGCCTTCAATACTTATACATATTTTTTAGAGTACAATGTTATAGTTATTTAGTATATCGTAAGAGTACCTATTTGTAAGCGAGTCACAAATATATTTACTTCCCCATAGAGTTCACAGAGTAATGTAGTAGCAATAGATAAAAGCATTTAATCTTTTATATGATATACTTTATGGATTTACTGAGATATGCCACTTTGCCATAATGGGGTTCGTTAGAGCCTCCTTTTTATTGTTCAGGCGAAGTGGCTAAATCTGAAATCCGTAAAATAGCAATAAGCAGTTAATTTTGACGGGTTTGATTGGAACGTATGTTTTTGTTTGAGTGTTAGTGAAACTTGATGAGTTATGTCGAGTTCGGTTTGCATTTTAGTAATATTGTTGTCAGTTTACTTACAGTGTTGCCATAGTGATTAGTTAGTTTTCATTATTTTTGACTGTATATACATTAAGTTTTTGACTAGGCGAGGAGTGCGTTTATTAATAATTTGACTATCATAATAATAGTAGTATTTTGATTTAGATTCTGTCACTTACTCATAGTTATTTTTAGATGCTAGATATTGCACATCACATTATCAATAGTTACCAGAGCATGGAATAAAACTAAACCATACTTTAAATTGATTAAGTAATTTCACAAGACATGACATAAATATGGATATAAAGTTATATACATTATGTTCTGGATTCTCCGTATAGTAAACGGATACAAAGTTAAATAGGAGAGTTTGGATCTGCACTGTACAGTTTATTATAATCAGAAAATATATAATTATGTATATGTACTTACCAGTGAAATATATTATGGATTTAGGACTTTAAGTCGTCAAATGCTCTCTTTATTACTGTAGTGTATAATACTTACGTTTAGTTACCTTGTGAACTGGAAGTTCGTCATTAGTTTGTTTTGTTTATGTTTGAATAAACAAATTTACCTCATTAGCATGAAGTTTCATGTAAAACATTTTTAGTTTATCTACTTGTGTCTCGTGTAATGTTTATTTCATGTAGCCATTGTAAGTTTCATTATTTTGAAAATATACCTTACCACATTAGGCTCACTGGATGCAGATTTTTATTTTGGTACCTTCTAAGATAATTTTAAGAGAGTTATATAATTATATCAAGCACAAATAATGATGTTTTACGTTTTCTTATAGTAGCTTCCTTTGAAACACATCAGATTGTTTTAAATGGTGGTACACATACACAACCTATACTGAACGAAGTGCCTCCGATTTAATCCTTATTGAAATTCATAACGTACATATTTTTTTTCAAGGCTTCTTATGAAACATAGTGCCATAATATACCATTTCGATACCTCTCGAAACAAATATAGTGATTGAGTTTACTTTACCTACGTCACATCTCGGAAGCCACCAACGTTTCTGTATACAGTTACTTGGGTACCGTTGTACTAGATTGTATACTATGTACTGAGGTAGGTACTTTCGATACCATTACCAACAATTAGACTTAGTTAATTTAATATTTCGTTTAGGACCTGTGTCAAAGTCTGCGATGTGCATTAGAAAATTAGCTGTATGCTTCACTGCATTATTATTATACATCAATAATGAAATAAAATTGTTTTGAAAACTATGTTTTTTTATATTAATTCATATTGCTAATCTATGCAGCCAGTTTAAATTTAATATTCCACAAACAACATTTTGATGTCCAGAACCTTGGTCACACCACACAATAATACCTAGGCCCAATATGTGTATTATTTATTAAACCATAGGTACCTACCTACTATAAATTGTACCTACTCACAATATGGTATGAAATGTAAATAAAGTTGAAATTGTACTGAGTATAAATAAAATACGATATGATAACTGTATGATATGATAACTACAGGAGCGAAAATATATAAAACGATTCTACCGAAAACAAAATTTATTCAAATGGAATCACATCAAGAATTTTACATAGATAATTATATCTCTTACAATACAAATAAACGCCTAAATCTAAGGAAATAAATAAAGTATTACACATATTAAAATATATCACATGGTACTAACTAGATAATTATGCTTACAGTACTAACACCTAGAGACAAAAACTCGTCAAACTAGAAGCGTGTGTGGAGTTTTAATTTACCTTTGGGCATCTGTACAAAAGTGTTTATATCTAGGCTTAGTGCAACATACATCCGCAGCGCCAGCGAGGGCGCTACTCCGACTTACTTTGCTTCGTGAGCAGGTAATGAACGCCGTATACAGCGCTCATTCTGGAACAACCAACACCTTTATACAAACATTATTCACGGACTAAAGTGATTATGATTTACAACACATGCTGTGTACCATCAGTTTTAACATTTGACGTGACATCGTTTGAGAGTTGTCAGAGAAAAACAACGCGCGAGTTGCTCATAAAAAGTCTAATTAAAAGCAAAAACGTGTGAAAAAAATTCAATTCATTATATTTTATTGTTACTTCAAATATTTAATTTTTTATAACGCTTACACGTGCTTACACATGAACGCAATTTGTAACAGTAGTAGCTTCTGTCGCGGCTTCCGTTCCATTGAAAAGTCTTATTACTAGATTATGAGAATTTTCGAAATCAGATCAGCATTTCCAAAAATTTAGTCCTAACTTACAGATTTTATTACGTTCACTGCCAAAAGTGCCGCTCCCAATCAAGGGAGTTTCGCTATAATCACCTCGCTTAGCAAGCGGATTGGTGATGATGATCAATCAACAATCACAGTAGAGATGTTAAAATACAATCTGAAATGAATCAGCTGCCGTTCCTCTTGCAGGTTCCAATCAAAATCAAAGTGCTTTATTTCCTTTAGACCTTACAGGACTCTGTCGGCCGATACGACATCCACGGACTGAGGTGGAGCGGTCAATTCTTACGCCGCGACTGTCGTGTCTCCCTTTTACAAATTATACTTAACTGATATACAAATTCAAACAATTCATTGAGTAACCAGCCATAACGAGTACTACGTAGTGGCCTGTATTTTTAATCTATAATGTAACTCTTTTACCTAATTTTAAGATACAGCTGTTTGTTGTGCCTTAGTTCAATAAATCAAATAAATAAATTACTATAAAATAGTAGATATGTATGTAGGTATAGGTACTCACAAGAAGGCTAGATGCTATTTCTTGCTAGCGAGCGCGAAGCCCAGGCCGACGATCCCGCCGAGAGCCAGCATGGCGCCGCCCGCCACCGCTATGCCGATGAGGCCTTCCTTCTCCATGCGCTTGTTTATTTGACGCTGGAATTCATTACTTTAATACAGAACGGGCAGGAGATAGTAACATGACGGACAGTGTGGAATGAAATTGAGAAGACCTATATATCCTGCAAACAAATTCATTACCAATAGTAGTACTATAAAATGGACTCAAACATGCAGTTCTCCTTTTAATGAACCAAGTTTCAAGTCCAAGCTCCTGCGGTGGATGAACTGCCCATACAAAGTACCAATATTATGGTTTACTTTTATTTGCATTAGAATAGTATTTATTTAGGTTCATGCCATAAGCTTTTTTAAAATACTTATTTACACAAATACTTAGAAATCATTTCTTTTTTGATGTAAAAATTCTTCATGATTTCATTTCAGATTCACCCAGTTAAGTTATACTATTTGAATACAAATAATAGCAGATTATGGTGAAAGTATGATCAATTACAAATAATTTTGGTATTACATTTGAATGGAAAAGTGACTTAAGTGTTTATTTTGTAAGCCTAAAGAAATAAAGTTATTGAATCTGAATCTATGAGAAATTTATCTATCGCCGAAGACGTCAGTAGTAGAGTAAGACTTGACGGCAGCTATCATTCAGCAGATGAGTACTATTCAGCATCTCAGCAGGTGTAGGATGGAGTACCTAGTGACCACATAGAGACACTCTTGGAGGTTTTACAATCAATAATACACATGTCCCCCAAATAATGTCTTATTCTAAATACATCTTTATGGTATTTCTCACAGGATATAACAACACTCTCAGAAATTTATCATTAAGAAAGGGAAACTCTTGAAATTATTCACACAACAATCGCAGTGGGAACATGCCCCAGTCAAAACACAAATGCTTTAAAAGAATGATTGTAAGCATTTGGTTGCTGGAAGAAATTGCTTTAAGCTATAAGGCCACCCATTCTTCAACCTTTTTATTTTCATCATGTTTTTGAGAATAAAGCATTAATACCTTATCTTGATTATAAATTTCATAATCAATAAGGATAGTTGCATACATTGCATCAATGGATTCATAGCTAAAAAGAGCAATCTGTTGGATCTATTATTTCTTGAAATTCTAATAGGACTTACCTCTAAAGCCAAGACTTGCTGGTTTGCTGGCTCAATCTCAAGGAAGGACTTCACATAATGCAATGCTTTATTGTACTCCTTGATTCTAGCATTGCCAATAGCGAGGTAGAACAGGTAGTCTCGTTTCCCGTCGGGGTGTGAGTTGAAAAGCTCTTTGAGGAGGAGGATACCCTGGAATACCATAGGATTTAATGAGAATATCATACTGAACTCTTGATTGCAGAAAATAAATGCTCCAAAGTGATATCTACAAACGACGAAATAGTACAAAAACTTTGAAATGTCACATTTAGAGAGAATGACCCAAAGGACTATTCTTATCAAAACAAACAAAAGTGCCACCTTTCTGATATCCGTCGGGTATTTACTCCTGACCAGGCACCACGCGTACTCGAACTGGGCTTTGTGGCTCACGGTACCCTGGGGAAGCTGCTCGTGGAACACTCTTTCGAATTTCTGCACAAAAACACCATAACTCAACACAATGCAACAACACGCAATCAATGACTCAGAGCAACAATGCACTATGTTTTTTTATTACTTGCAAATCTTCTGAAGATACCACTTCGTCGAGAACGTCTTCCATGGCTGCTGAAATAAGAATTAAATTATAAAACAATTGATTTTAGTGCAATTTTGCAATGAAAAATAATCAATTGAAAACCGCGACAATGTACGAACAAAATTGTTGCAAAATGATTGATTGAATTGAATTGATGGTTGATTGACAGATTTGATTGTTTTTTTTTATATGACTGCCTTGACAAATAATTTAGTTGATGGTAGAAAAGTCAATGTCATCGTCGGCGTGATCGTAATGTATTTCCAACTTCTAACGTATTTACCGGACGCGAAAACTAGCAGGATATAATCTTAGGTAATCACTACTTCTTTTCGGTCTCCTCCACACAAATCCATACCTATACATCTTTCAAAGACATGATATTTATTATGAAATATTATTTATATTCTATGGGTATCTATTTTTTTTTATAAATTGTCTAAAATATTAAACGTAAGGTTGTTCGTATTTTAACTGTGTCGTGCTTGCGAAAATACCGCCGGGTCATTCATATAAGAGTTTGGCACGCGTTGAGTTACAAGTCGTACTAGTACTAGTCTCACGACAAATTAATTCGACAACATTTAACTTTAGAGTGTTAAAATGATGCACTAGGTATTTTGTACCATCAGAAATGACGATTTTGATGTTGAACGGTAAATTAGACACAAAATTAAACATAATAAGGAACAACCAACCTTAACCAACCAATCATAATAAGGAACAACCAACCTTAGGCAACAACAGTAAAACTACACCTTACCTACCGTGTACCTATAACACTACAATTACAATACAATATACAATTAAACGCAGACGTTTACAACGAAACTTCGCCTCAGTGCTGCCATTTTAGCGCTTTCGGCGCTAGATCTAGCGCTTTTTTGAAATGTTTGGCGCGCATTTCAGAATTTTAGCGCCTAGCGGAAAATCTAGCGCTTTTTCCGATTCAGCTATTTTTCGAATCTACTAATAGTTCAGACTAAATTTGCGTTCGGTTTGGGGTCTTTTCATTTTAACTGCATCACTTACCTACTCTGTGATCTCACGATTTGATGGTCAATTGTAAACTGAACATTAAACATAAGCCCACAAACCTATACATATTCGTGGCAAAGATGAAAAGAAGAAGAAGATTTGTTTACTATAATTTTAAGTTTTGAATTGATTGAAGTTTAGTTTAGTAATTTTGAGATTGTTTGAGTTTGGTTTGTGTACGTATACTGTTTCTTGTTTCGCTGTATGGCGTTGGCATTATAACACCAAAACAGACAAGAAAACGAGTATCTAGGTACCCTTGCAAAAGTTACAAACATAATACAGTAACAGTACAGTACATATGATCGCTACGGGCATTCATATAAAGTTTCTCATTCATTTGAATCATATATGACCCATAGGAATATCTAGTGAGAAATCTAGCGGAATCTAGCGCTTTTTTGATGGGCTAATTTCTGTCAATCTAGCGCTTTTTGTACCGCTTCTAGCGCTGAGTAGGTTTTGTGGTCTGGCAGCACTGCTTCGCCTTGACCTTGCCAGTCTAGCTTGCAGCTCGTGGGAGCGAGACGTTGACGAAAAAGCACATTTTTACCTCTGAGAATGCGGAATCGTGTTACAATCAATCATCAAGGATAAAAAGGGATGGAATCACATTTCTTTTCGGAAGTTCACTCACTGGAAACAACGAGGTTTCCAAGTAAAATCTAAGGTTCAGGTGCTAAATAAGCCTAATAAAGCCTCCATACAGCTGATAATCTTAGTTTTCTATTGTACCTATTGAATTTATTTTGTAAGTAGGTACTTAAGTTTATTTCACTGTATAATGTTTTTAAATGAAATTTTCCCATTGTGTTCCTATGGATGAATAAATGAAGTGAACTGAATATCATATGAAAACGTATTTCAAAAATATGGTTATTTATTAGGTAACGATTGTATAATATTATATAAGAATTCTCGAAAATTCTTCACTACTGATTAGGTGATGTACAAAATTGGATGTTGATTTTAGATAGATAGCGAAGCAAGAAATTATTTTAGAGACAATAAATACAATTTTATTTATTTTCCCCTGTGTAGATGTGTGGCTTGTATACAGGTTTACGTTTTTTTTTACTGCAATCCAATTATTAATAAATTTATTACTAGTAAAGCAGGATAAAATCTTGCAAACTCTGGTAGCTAAAGTGACAATTCTAACAAAACTTTTTAGATTTAGTTGGCAGCACTATCAATCACTACATGTACACTAAAAATATCGTTCTTCTTTGTGCAGTTTTTTGTTATTTTTATTAAAATAAATTAAACGTTGAACTATTTGAATACGCTTGCTCTAAAATGCAAAGTGTTATCAACTCTGTGAAGGGAACAGCCCTAGGTGTAGCTGGTTATCTGACACCGGTTCTAAAGGTAGATTGTTTTCATATTAGTTTGCATGTATAATGATGGCTAAAATATTTTTCTATTGGTTGCCTGTCTTAGGCGTACGTTAATTCAATTCGGCATTGCCAAAAAGTAAAGTAGAGTCAAAGAAATAAAATCCCTTACAACTGTCATTAAAGACTTCTTTAATAATAAGAACACATCATTCTAAAGACTAATAAATTTCAGGAGTCAAAGTTTCAAGAGACAGGGGTGCTGACTCCTGAAGAGTTTGTGGCCGCTGGAGAGCACCTAGTCCACCACTGCCCCACCTGGCAGTGGGCTAATGGCGAGGAGTCTAAAGTCAGGCCGTATCTGCCTGCTGATAAGCAGTTCCTGATTACTAGAAATGTACCTTGCTATAGAAGATGTAAACAGGTAAAGGAAATTTAAATATTATATTTGTAAAAGTTTGCATGTATGGATGTTTGGTACCAACTACTCAGCTGTTTGGGGTTTTCATATTTCATACAGTAAGTTCTAGACTTGGAATAAAACATAGGCTACTTTTATCCCATACATCAGTTCTCATTGGATAGAAATATCCTTTAAATGTTTCCATTAAAACAACATGTGGAAAGCCCCAGGCAGAAAATATTGGAGAAGGGTAAAAACACAAATATTGTATCTTTTTTAAGCTCATTATTTGCAAAATGATTGAATTGAATATATTGCTTATCTAATACTTCCCATTAGTTATGAAGTCAGTTGAACAACATAACTTCATAAATTGCTACTAGATGAAACAAAACCACTACTAGAATATTTTTTTTAATGTAATAATAATCAACAGATTGAATACTGTGAGGACAAGGAGAAAGTGATAGAAGATGAGAATGATGAAGAAGGTGGCTGGGTGGACACACACCACTATGACAACTCTGGAGCGCCTGCTCTTGAGGAAAAGGTATTTATTTATTTGTTTGTAAACATGCACTTCTATCATTACGGGCACACCCAATTCAATAGAGTACCTTAAATTCTTAGTTTAGTTTTTCTTAGTTTAGTTAAAGGCTTAGTTTAGCTTCCATATTACAATAGAAGAAAAATAAAAATTAATATACAATGTCACCAATAAATACAATAATAAAATGTCATGAATTTATGTCACAAAAACTAGCCTATATGCGTTTTTCTAAAGTGTCTATAAAGGTCCATAAGATTAATGTATCTTTAAAAGGGCAATGTATACACATCTACAACAAAACTCCAAGTGAGTTGCAAAAATTATCTATGAATAAATTCAAACGGATTGTCAAAAATATTCTTTGCAAAAACACTTACTATAAAATATCAGATTATCTAGATGACAAAAAAGTTTAGGACGAATTATGCTCCAACTCTAAAATGAGCAATCTAACAAGGTAAAGGTTTCTTGTTCGCTTCTTCACTTTATTTCCATTTTTATTTCTTATTTAACTTGTATTTTGTGACGTGTCCAAGAGTCCTGTAAGGTCTAAAGGAAATAAAGCACTTTGATTTTGATTTTTGTGATTGCTTCCCATCTCGTGAGATGCGATAAGGAAGCTGCACCTTCAAATTTCAGAAGAGCAAAACAACTGAAAACAGCATGACATCTTCTTAAGCTTAAAAAAAATACAACAACAGTCTTTAAAATTTTGCATTGCACTGAATCACTGAATCTACCATTAAAAGAAAACAGACATACATCTTAAAATTCCAGAAGCTTAAGATGTGTGGTCTGTTGCATGAAGATTCCAGTGTCCAGACACTGGCATGTCCACAGTAACAAGCTTAGCAACGTCATATCAATAGCCCCAGTATTAACCCACACACTATTATACATGCAATGTTATTGTAGGTTTGTGAAATGACCCTAGAAGCTGCGGACACGGGAGACAGCGACGGCGAAGGGGCCGCGGATGATGATGATGACGATGATGAAGATGACGAGGACGGAGAGGCGGAGGACATGGAACAGTTCCAGGAGTCGGGGCTGCTGGATGAAGTGGATCCAGTGAGTCTACCTATTCATCTAATGGACTAATCTAGATGATAGTGTATCCCTACAACTCTAGCATTATTAATTTGTTTTTGAAAGATTCCAAACAAAAGTGTACTGGTGATTCATTGGAGTCAACTCTATTTACGACGTAAATATAAAGCGGATCATATCGCTATGATTGTTTGCTTATACAGATAATCAAGAAGCAGTGTAATAATGAAAAGGAATAAGAATAATATTATTTTTAAGTCTAGCATTTAATAGACAATAGTAGGTACCAGTTTGGTATGATTTTATGATTGATGAGTATTATAGGCCTCTTCTATATTATAGAAGAGGCCTATAATACTCAGGGGTGTTCTGTGGTGGTTGGGAAATAGGTGTTTACGTTTTGCTAGCAGGCCAACGTTTTAAAAATACATTTTATTTTTGCTTAATACGTAGCCTTGGACTGGTAGACCGGTATTGGCTTCCTTTAATAAAATTCTTCCATTTCCTTGTACTTTCGGCAGTTAGGTCCAGCTGCTATCTTTTTGATGTTGTCCTTTTATCTCAATAATAGCCGTCCCTTTGACCTTTTGTCCCCCTATGGCGACCACTCCACTTACTCTGAGACTTTTTGAACCATTGTCTCTTTGCAGTGCGTTGCCCACTCCTCGCCTCCTCCAACCCCAAAAAAATAGTTTAAGTTTCTTATTTATTGGCTTACTGTGTTTGTACTGCTATACATGCAGGGTTTTTTTTTTCAGGGCTACGAAATGGAAGTCTGAAACCGTTAGAGTTAACGACAATTCAGAAGGTGTTCCAACAACTCTCACGATTAAAGACTTCACCCAAGTAGCCCAAGTAGACAAAAAGTTACTGTAGGTTTATAGTTTTAAAGCCAAAACATATTGTTTGTTATATTATAACAATAAAAAAGTGATGAATCTGTTTACCGTCAATGCTTACATCTGTTATCAGTGCAATGCTATGATTTATCAGTTCAATAGTAAACAGCAATACATACAATGTAGCAGATATATGTCAGATTGCTGAGGTAATATCTTATAATTTTAATGCCTACTTACTTTGGTGAAAGACAGAGGCGAGAAGAGGCCTGAAGTTTAACTGTCACCTGACCAGGTATTTGGCCTATTACTGCATTCAATACATCGCCAAGAGTGGAAAGGAATTAAGAGGGAACATTGCCCTGCAGTGAGATAGGAATTTGCCGAAATTCTGTAATGACTTTATGTAGGTACATTTTCTTTCAGCCTTTAGAAATACTTTCCACATACGTAATAAAATGGTATTGAGTTTGTTTGAAAGGAAACTATATTTTCAAAGATCCTCCTGTGCCCCAATGTTCTCATACTTATGTGAACTGGTATCCGCCCAGCCTAAACCAGCATAATGAAAATTTATATCATACGTTAATTACTTTAGGATCGTCGCGAGAGGCCATTTCGTGGAGGTGTTACTTAACTGTGTTGGTATTTCCAGTCGACAGCGCTGGCACCCAGCAAGGAAGTGAAAGACAGAGGCGAGAAGAGGTCCAAACAGGGAGAGGGCGACGAGATCGTGCGCACGCGCACGTACGACCTGCACATCACGTACGACAAGTACTACCAGACGCCGCGCCTCTGGCTCGTCGGATATGATGAGGTATGCACGTTTATTTTATATATATATTTATAGATACAACAACAACAACACCAGCCTATAATTAGTCCACTGCTGAACATAGGCCTTCCCTAATGAGCGCCATAGATGGCATTATCCCGCAGGCCACGCTAGGCATGCGGGTTGGGGATCGCAGTTTGGTGGAGTTGTTCTGCAGAAGGCGCTGCTGCCGGCCCCGGTGTGTCTCCCTTAGTCGCCTCTTACGACACCCACGGAAAGAGTGGAGGTGGTGAAATTCTATGCCGGCACCCACGGCCACGGCTCATTTATAGATAGATAGAAAATACTTTATAATACCATAAAAAGAATGATACCATTATAAACAGATGCTTAAAGTAGAAGTTCATTTAATCATTCTTATGATTTCAGGTTAATTTATTTAAAAACCAATTTTGACAGTACCTACTGCCGAAACTTGCCTTTACAGTCGTATGAATGTTTACAATTCAACTTAAAACTAATAAATGCATGCAATATATTCATGTAACACACACATTGATAGTGAAAACGCGCACACCACTGACAACTAACTGAGTACCTACTTACATACGTACGCCGCCGACAAGACATAGGTACCTACATATTTTTTTTCAAAATTGTATACCGATTTCTAACGATTTAGATGGCTACATTCATTTGAAATGTGGTTGGTGTACTTAACTTTGAAAAATAACGAGTATACTTATATGTGAAAGAAGAATGGCGATACTCGACCCAGCCCGAACAAAAATAAATAAGGGCCGTGCAGACATGTTATAACTACAGCCGCATTTATAATTTTTTTATAGATTTTTCTATCCATCATTTACATATTCAGAAGCAGGGTGTAAAAAAATATTTTTAATTATATTTTGTGCGAGAAAGAAACGAAAGGTAACTTCAACTTCTTTTAGGTGGCTCTGCATCTGGTTTGACACAATTCCACCAATGCCGACTTTTGTGACTGTAAATCTCAAAATAAATCAAGGAACGCAAATTGATAGAATGACAATCTCTCTATATTTACAATTTAACAACATGACATGTGAACACAAAAAAAAAACATTAGCTCGGACGTCATGGAATAAAAAAAACAGCGATTTTAAACCTAAGACGACTGTTGTCTGTAGCTGAATAGGTGCAGAAAATACCTAAACAATGCTTAGTTAGTAGTTAAATCTTACAAATATGTCTCTCGGCGGGACTCAAACCCTTCCGAGTTTAGTTGTTCGCGTTGTAGCAGACATTAATTCCTCTCAGATGATCATTGGTAACTGATGGTGTAATACTTCCAGAACCGGTCGCTGCTGAGCGTGGAGCAGATGTACGAGGATGTGTCTCAGGACCACGCCAAGAAGACGGTCACGATGGAGTCGCACCCGCACCTCTCCGGCCCGCACGTGGCCTCCGTGCACCCGTGCCGGTAACAAGCATTCCTTCTATACATCACCTGCGGCTCAAATTCAGATTATATAACTTTATTATTTTAGGATTACAAAACAAGCACTTAGACAAGTCAAATTTCATACAGTGAATTATTATAAAAAAAAGAAATTATTATTGATTTCTCTTTCACTTCAATTTTATTTCCACTAGTGGAAGAAGTTACATTAGTATACAGTATACAGAAGATAGAAGTTACATTAATATACAGTATACATTAGTATACATATATAGCTGAACTTATGTGTCTAATACAATGTTTGTTTTGCCTATCTAAATCTAAGTTTTATGTTATTTAGATAAATGTCAATAATTATTTAAATACATATAGCTAAGCACAATATTCAATTTCTTACATGCTATTGTCGGTGTGGAATAGAGCGACATCTGGCCTAGCATTAGTATCATTAATGTAATCATCTACTATTGGCTCTATTGTCTAACTCAACTGGTAATCGTAAGCGGCTTCTGTTTGGCATTCGATTATCCCTTTCGTATTGTGTAAATAGCTGAAACCGAAAACCAGTTGAATAACTTAGACAACACCGACAACATTCTGACTGGGTCTACAATTGGTAATTGGTTTGAAGTTCACTGGTATTGATTTCAAGCTAGACAATAAGGCTGCTGCTCGGAAATTGCTATTACATTTTCTATGTATACTAAAAATATATATCTATGTAATAATATTGTATTATGTAGAGGTATATCAGTCATCTAGTACCCAATAACATAATCTCTGCTTAGCTTGGGGCTAGATGATGCTTTGTGGATTGCATAACCTTTTGCCAAACATGAGGCAGAAAGAATGAGAGTATGTATTGCTGTCGTACTAAAATGCAGGAGGAATACTATGAACAGTGGAGCCTGAAATTAGCCATGAGGAATTCTTACAAAGTTAACTGACTCCGATCACAAAACTGTTTAGTTACTTCTATTTAGCAGATCTACAACCTTTGGTACTTTCTTATTATCTACTTTATACCGCTGAACCTCAAAAAATGGTCTCGTTCTAAATTAATTTAAAGACTTGTTCATCATTCTTTCATCGTCAAGATAAATAAGTAACCTATTAGAGCCAACTTTTATAGTAAATACTACCGCGAAATAAATATCTAATCGGCGACTGACAGAAATCTAACTAGCTTATTTAGTTCTAAATAAATAAATAATAATGCCGGACAATCCACACAGCATCATCTAGCCCCAAGCTAAGCAGAGCTTGTGTTATGGGTACTAGATGACTAAATATTTAAAGTAGATACTCAAATGTATTTTTCTTTCCGTACCAGGCACGCAGAAGTGATGAAGAAGATAATAGAAACAGTGACGGAGAGCGGCGGAGAGATGGGCGTTCACTCCTACCTCATAGTCTTCCTGAAGTTCGTGCAGACCGTCATCCCTACCATCGAGTACGACTTCACGCAGAACTTCTCCATGAACTAGTCTAGACCTTATGGCTACAGCTTTAAAGTTATATTCAATGAACGCTGTGCTTTGGTATCCCGCCGGTTCTACTGAGCACGTGATTCTCGCTTCGGCTAAATGCTGTGGGTAAAGAAGATATTGAAGGTACAAAATCTGCATCAACAAATGAGTCGTTCCCATGGTAACTAAGTTCAGAATCGTCGAAAAATCTTGCCCCTAGCACGTAAAAATTATGAAAATTTTCGGCTTTTGATGTTCGAAACTTCAGCAATTTTTGACAGTGACTACAACTTATCGCAGCATAATTTATAGATATTGATTTAATGTCTATGAACACGTAAGCGTGCAGTGCTGCCACTTGAATTTCAACGTTATCTAGAATGCGTAAGTAGATTTTCTATTGTGGTCTCGTTATCGTGAATGCATAACATTGAATTATTATAGTGCGCTGATTTTGAATTGTATCGACTCAATTGTCGCTGTTTTCATTTAGTATTGAGCTAGTTCAAATACACCAAATTTGTATTGTTTATATACGCGGAAAGACTGGTGTCGCGTCGGTTCGATTTCGTTTAGGTACATTCCTGATGCATATTTCTGTATTTTTGCATAAAGATTTATAACATTGTAGGTTCTATGATATTTTGGTGCACATAATGTATTTAATATAGCCTGATATTTTGGCATTTTACGTGGGTCGTCAAGCATACAAAGTATGGTGTTGAATACTCTAATTATGATATAATTTGTGCATATTTTAAGTTTTAATAATATGTTATTTTGCTATATTAGTTTGTTTTTTGGCAGAACTCACACCCGATCATTTCTTCAGAGAGAAAATACCTTACTAGAGTAGGTATAGAATTTCAAGAATCCCGGTCCATTTCCACTTTCAGTATCTCCACATCCTGCTTGAGTAGTACAGCTACCATGAGGTACCTACCTATGTCTCCTAAATACTGGTGTCAATTCTGTTGTTTTAAAATAAGTTAAAATTGAGATTTATGAATGTAAAAAAATACGAAGCTATTGTTTGAAAAATTAGAATGACAGCTCTAATCAAATAAAGATCCTATCAACGCTACAATTGGATGTAGTTAAGCATACAGGGACCCTAAAAATTTAACTTACGAGGTTACTGATTTTGTGGCATAAAGTTGAGTGAAATGTCTAGGTAGCTTGTTGAAATGTCTATGCATATCAAACTTGAATTCTATAAAAACCAATTGCCGCGTTTTTCAATCCATCATCCGGTAGTTAGACTCTAATTCGATTAATTCAGATTTAGCATTAATCATTATTCTGTGCACAAGTGTTAATTTTCTGCCCTACAGCTAATCTGTCAAATCCAAGTTCTATTGACAATCTGTCGAGAAGCTACTCTGCCGAATTACTAATCTGTCCTAAACCGAACCGAACAAAGGTTACAAACTTTTTCTCCTGGATAAAAACAGAAGGCTACATAATAAGTTGTAAACACGTGTTTGATACTAGTGCTAATCCATAAATAATGCTCCAGAAATTGTAACATGTCTTATTTATACCACAATCACTACAAATGGGCCGATAATTCGCGCTCATGCACGACAACGGCGTTCGCACCGCAGACAGAGCGCGGTGACCACGCAGGAGCACGGCGCGGCGTGTCGGCCTTAGACTGGCCGCGGAATCAGTAGGCAGAGCACGCGTAAGAAGTGCTCCAAAGAAGGGTTATGAACGGTTTTCCCGCAATCGTTGTGACTGAATGCAACTTTTTTTGCATCTGCAGGACCTGAGACTATATCCCGCAGCATGACTGATAATTTCGTCGTTTTACTGACTAGATACCTATTACCTACTGGTTTTTCGTACAATTGCAAAAAACTAGAATCATTCTGCGTAGTTTTTAACTTTTTCTTAAAACACATCTATGCTTAGTTTTACCATTTATTCCCTTTATAGTATTTAAATACACAAGAAAACATTTTTTTTAAGTTAACACTATTGTCTACTTTTTTATTTGTCTGAGATTGTTTCTAAACCCACTAATTGAAATAAAAAATAATTAAATCATAACCCAGTCCCAGATCCCTGTCTATATTGCTCAAATTTTGGGCATCAAACTAATTTTGTAAGTAGATAAAAGTTAATAATAAAAGATTAGCATTTTAATAATCTTTATTATGTTTTCTTATTCATAACATGTTAATGATGTTGGTTCCCGAGATTCAGACTCAGCCCAGAATAGGAATTGTCACTTCACACACGAGAGTACCTAGGTACTCGGAAATAATTTGTCGCAATAAGAACACTTTCTATTAATTGTATCGTGTATAAGTACTGGCAATAAACATTTAATCTGTTTTCTTTCACTATATAATATACTAGCGGCCCGCCCCGGCTTCGCACGGTTATTAAACAAAAATTTCAGAAATTATACACACTTAAACGATGGGTTTCACAGTTTTCATACGGATCTTTACTTTTTTTAACAGCATTGGGGTTTTTGACATTGACTCGACATTCCAAAACTGACACTGGCCGTAGTGAAAAAGCAAGCACCGTGCGCTATACAACCTCTTTTTCTATTCTGACGCGCCATAATAGAAAAAGAGGTTGAATATACAGCCCACGGTTCAATTATTGAATTTTTCATGCGGATCCCTAACTTTTTTGAAAATATTATATAGCCTATGTTCATCACGGAAAATTAAGGATTCTAATGGTGAAAGAATTTTTTAACTCGGTCCAGTAGTTTCGGAGCCTATTCAATTCAAACAAACAAACAAACATACAAACAATCAAATCTTTCCTCTTTATATATTAGTATAGATTATCAACACACATGCAGCTCCAAGTAGGTAGGTACATAAATTATTATTAGTAAAATTTCCAACTTTGAATACCTACATAAAATTCTAAACATTTTCCGTTTGTATTAATATTATCGAAGCAAATATTAATGATAACGATAGGTTCATATTTCAGGGCAGGTAGTCGCCACCGCCAGCGACAAAATCGTAACATAACCGTTCCTTTTTGGCAGTAGGGTAAGAATTTACTGTAGTTACCGCTCTAAAAAAAATACAAAACAAAACTAATGGTAAAAAAGTCCCAGTAGTTCTGTCAACAGAACTACTCAACAGAACAGGTGGGAGTAAACGTAACTATCTAATGAATCAATAGGCAAAACATTGATATAAAACAAATTTAATATATTATTTTAGTTACAATAAACACGCTTATTACTAGTTAAATCTAAAATGAGAGAGAGGAGTGATGCCATCACTAGAAAGTCAAATGTGTTCTGTTTAGTTAGCTATGTAATGAATGTAACAATATTAAATCAATGATTTGGGATTGATAGGTTGGTTGACAGTTTACATAGAAAATGCACATTCATAAACCCAAGGAGTTAAACGTAAAATATCACAGCCCAGATCTGGCTTTGTTACTTAAAAATAACATTCTATAATAATTAATAAGATAAACGCATCGAAGGCATTTAAATTTACAATATCGGTAAGTGGATCAAATCCATAATTAAATTACATAATATACTAAACAGCTAGATTATACTATACTGTAATTGATTAGTTTCTAAAATACGGTAGAGAGCTTGACTGAACAAAGGTATTGAACAAAGTTGTTTTTTATAAACTAAGTTAGTTTACTTAGTATAAAAAAGACAGTGTTTTACAAAACATAACTTTACAGAAATGATTGTTATACAAATAGTAAGTGACCCTTACTATTTTATAACATGATAATGTTTGTTACAATATCGTATCAGACAGAAAGCAGTCTCGCTTTCCACACAACGTGAGGAACGCAGAACGCGCATGCGGAACACTCGAACACGTCGCTACTTCCTGTCTGATAGGATAGGACCCTAAGTAATATAATTCATCCTACATAAACGTATGGGGCAACCATTTCATAAAAAAAATCATTATTTTATTTTCTTACATCATCAATGAGAATTCGTGATTTTACTCTAAAGCAAGTAAACCTTGAAAATTCAAAATAAATACATAATATAATATTAGACAATTCATCGGTAAATTCTGGTCGCCCCGAACATAATTATAACATAATTCGAAAAAAGAAATAAACTAATTGAGCCTGGATTTAGGTTAGTTATATACAAAACCTAATATTAAGAAAAACGTAGAACCCTATGAGTATTGAACAATAAGAGATTCCCTTTTAAACACATAAATTCCTAATCACGTTAAGGGTTATGTAAATGATAATGCCATCTATGGCGCTCATTAGGGGAGGCCTATGTCCAGCAGTGGACTATTATAGGCTGGTGATGATGATGATGATGAAGGGTTATGTAAGAACCCCCTTATTTTTGAATATGTACCCTAACATTACATTGTCATTATTTATGTGAATGGTTATCTTTGTAAAACACAGTTCCGGAACATCAGTGGATGTTTAGATTGGGTCTATCTATTGTGCCTCATGACTTGCTTATAAACATTGAGATACCAACATTTGATGACAACACCACAATATCAACATCATTTGTTGTTGTTATGGAGTTTATACAGAGTCTCAGAGTATCGGCGAGCGCGACATTTCTTTGACGTAGACTCAACTACACTTATTTACTATGGAAATCAAACAACGGCAGAACCATAGAGCACAGAAAACAGGCGTCCTGTCTCTAGGGAGAAGGACAGCGGTATTTGAGCACTGTCTGAAGTTGGTTGGCTAAATATTTCGAGTACCTGTGTTCTTATTTTATTACTAAAGTAATCGCTACAGCACATTGGTAATTCGTAGTTCTGTGCAGAAGACACTCAATTCTTCATAACAATGTCGATATAGTCGACCACCCGTTGGTCGTGCAATATCTTGAGATGTTCAGCATTCGCCAGGGGTAGGGATTTTATGACTTTACCTGCAAAACAAAAATATATTTCAATTATTTTCTCAAACAATAGTTACACTAGGTTGAAAACTTCGACCCAATGTAAATGGACGCGTTCGGTACCTACCCTTATTTACCTACTCTTTTTATTTGTAAACTGCCTATTACTACTTTGATTCATGATGGCCAGATGACCTTTGTACTATGTGTTGCAGTAGCAAATAAATGTTTGTAGTACCTATGTAGGTAGGTACCTGCGAATGGTTTCCGGTAGCGCGGTTTCTTCCAGGTCTCGCAGGCGGCCAGCGAGCGCAGGTTGACGGTCCCGTCGCCGGCGCCGCCCGCCAGCGCCGGCCGCCCGTCCAGCCACGTGCCCGGCTTGTACTCCAGTCTGACAACAAACACAGATGTAACGCTGGCAACACATTATTTAGCCTCGAGCTAAGCAGAGCTTTCGTTATGGATACTAAATAACTGCTATAGGTATTTTTTTATTAAACACAGAGCCATTAGACTATACCATTAGAGCACCTGTAAAAAATTGTGTAATGTGTAACGTGAATCGATCCCACTTAGCCCGTGGAAGTATTAGCCGACTCAGGGATCCTAACAGGGGAAGGAGACCAGTTTCCTTTCGAATAATTTTATTTCTACTCTAGGTTATTAACAATCCTACTCGGCGTGGTGTTTATAGCAAAGCTCTCCTCGTTGGGGGAGGCACACAGTCAGAGAGTCGTAAGGTCTCATGGAAATAAAGCACAAGAATTACGAGTTTGTGTTTGTACACGGTGCGCGTGTGGTATCGCCTTACCGTTCGACCGTGGTGAGGTTGTACCCGTAGATGCAGTGCAGCTCGACGCCGGGGGGCTGGAAGTCCAGCTTGTACTTCTCCACGTCCTTGTGCATCTCCCACGCGTTGGGGAGCTCCATGTCGCTGTAACCGACAAACTTCAATAACAGGAGCTTTTTCTTGCCTAAACCGTGTGATGTCACAATGAATAATTCGATTTTGTTCGATTCCACGCCGCTGTCTTGTCATATCTGTGAAACGCGTTGGAATTGGCAACAGTGAAGAAAGGCCCAGCAGGTTTCCACTGACATCTAACAAATGAAACGTGATCCGCGACCGCGTTGTGGTGTGACCCAGCATCAGTACTCACTAGAACAACTTCTGGAAGTGTTCGATGGTGTAGTTGAACTTGTCCGTCTGCACCAGCACCTCGGTCGGCTTCCAGAACAGCGGCGACGGCAGCAGCCACGCCAGCGACGGACACGTGATCTGCTGCGACCGCATTATGGACTCGCGCAGCATCAGGGAGCCGAGGTCGTCGCCTGGAACAGGAGTTAACTAACGCTGAATCAGAGCTTTGGGTCCGACCCAGCTTCCGAATACTTGTACTCGGCTCGCTACTGAGGTAGGTAACATCTCATTAGGAGCAACCATGGACCTGAGCAACCTACATTTTTTGGCAAGGATTAGAATACAAAACAGCTGAAAACAGCCCTAAAGTTGATACAGACAAAGTTGAACTGTGGAAGGCCAATAGGTTCGGCATTGCACCTTCAATGGTACCTACCACACATTTAATATTATTATTAGTAAAGTTCTATTCTATTCTGAACAATCAAGAACGTAACTCGTTCGTCACTGTTGTTATGCTTGTTTTTATAAACCGCCGCAATAATCATGTCTTCTTGGCTTAGTCATTGTTCGAAGGGCTGGGTTAGTTGTAATACAATACCTAGGTACATTAAAATACTGCTAATGAACAATTGTTCACTCTTCTTTTATTAATCCAATGGTTTGCCATTGAGTTAATAACCATGTCACTGGAGCGCGATGAATCATGAACATGGTAATGAGGACGTGAGGGAGGCGAGTTGTGTTTTTTGTCAAACTAACCTACTATTATTTCTTATGATGGGTAATTTGACTACACAACTTAACACAGAACTTACGTTACCTACCTAGAGTACCTACCTAGGTACAACGGCAACGCCTTAGGTACCGACTTGTCTTAGTTCGCATGTTAAAAACTACTAGGACAGCATTATCTGTTTAGGTCGGTCGGCTTTAAAATAAAAACCATCGACAAAACATGCTCGGCATCTAAATTATTTTAGATTAGTAGGTAGTAAATAAATCTGATGACAAAAACTTATATTTTGCAGCTTTATAAACTAAAATAATAACAAAAATAATATTTATCGCGTATGTACCTTTTCTTACGTTTCCGAGTTATGGAAACGTAGGACGTTTCCATCGCGTTGCAGCGATTGTGGTCCGGCAGTTGCCTGTGACCATAAAAAACGATAAAAGCGTGAAAGACGGACAAACTGGCACACGGTTACTTTCGCATTCAGGTGCACCCTGAAGTTAATCAACCAAGATTCAATATATTATTAGGTACATAACATAACGTAAAACTGAAGTGTGATATGATAATTCAGTGAATGAGACCCGACAGATATTGCCCTGTAAGAAATCCTAGTAACTACTCGAGTGTAGCGCAACCCTACCGCAACCTACTGAAACACACACAAAAAAATAATGTTATCAAATTTGATCGAGCCGTTAAAGATGAGTTCAGTGCTACACGTGCACGTATGTAGATTGTAGTATGCCTAAGTATATTAAGATTAGTCAAGCAATTAGAATTCTATAGCGCCCCAAATTTTATAAAATCCGCTGACAAAAGTCCCATTGCTGGACCAATTTAGTCAATTTTGCCGACCACTCGATGCAACGCAATGCACTCTCTCGCTTCTCAGCTCATCAAAAGTTCTTTAATTTGCTGACCGTTTAAAAAATGATACCCATTATTAGCAACAAATCAGTGATGTACCGTATCGTAGACCAAACGAGGTAGAATAGGTAGATGCGTCGCGTTCGTTGGTTGGGCAATGTTCATAAGACAAGTGTTAGCGATGCATGGAAATTGTTCAGGTATAACGAACTCGTCTAGTAACTACTATCTACGGTTTGTTTCCACCAAACTGCAGTTTTGAAATTGTATCTAAACCCGACATCCAACAAATAATTAACTGAAAATTATAAAAAATGAAGACGTAAAAGTATTTTCATACTCGTACCTCATAATCATACTCAATTCATAATCATAAACATAAATCAATGCTTCGAGATAATAGGTACTGTATATGTATGTACAGGGTTGTCTGGGATAAAATTATATACGTCACATCGTTTATCAATCAACGAATTCGTATTCGTATTTGAAATTCAATTCATTCCACTTCCGACATCATACCGATATTGATTTTACGCAATGTTATGATGGACATAATGAAGGGTTGTAATTCTTTTGTTGAATGTTATTATAAGAGTAAATAGGTAGCCATTTATGAAGTTAAAAGTTATACGCAATACATATTATGTTATCATTATCAATTATCATTGAATAAAAGTTATTATTGGTGACGTCAAAGTCGTGTCTATATTGTTTGAAATAACACGAGGAAGAGCTGTTTTCTACTTCGCTGTTTCTAAATAACCAGTTGTTGTGCTGCGATGCTAGTTAAGAAAAAAACATTTAAATAATTTTGCGGTTTAGTGGACAACCATATTTAATAAAAAAATATATTGATAACTTACCAATAGCAAACACCTTGATAGCTTTCATAGATCCAGCATATGGCGTAGAAATAGAAATCATTCGCCTGATGTACTGGTCCTTCCAGCTCTGCGGCTGCAGCTTGAGGAAATGCATGGCCATAAGGCCGCCCATGCTGTGCACTATTAATGTCACCGGCGTTTTCTTGTTGATGGTGTATGTTTCTTCAATTAGTGTCTTTAGTTTCGTAAAGAATTTCAAGTTTTCATCTGTGATAAAAATAATCATGTGTTTTATATGGAAACTAATATTTTTCACTCAATAATATTCTAATATAATTAGATGGCTTGTTATAATATCCATTAAAGCAATACCTATCACGGCATTATAAAATACTCTCTTGGAAAAAGAAAATAAAATACAACTAAATAATGCTGGACAATACTCACCGTCCAAGAGTCCTGTAAGGTCTAAAGGAAATAAAGCACTTTGATTTTGATTTTTGATTTTGACAAGCTGCTTAGCCCCAAGCTAAGCTGCTTATGGATACAAGATCTATCTTTCCATCAGATGAGTACATGCTCAAATAGAGGCTATTAGCTAAAAAAATTATGACCTGATATACTTAATACAATATAATTATAACATAGATAGGTAATTTTTTTATACGTAAGAAAACTCGCAGGCAGACCTGCGCCTGCCAACATACAACTACTTTTAAGAAAATCACTTACTTGGAGCTTTTCTGAAGTCATACGGTGCTCCTCTGAGTGATACATTTCTCACATATCCAGCTTTGACTAGAGAATCAGCTATGTTATTGAAATATGCTCCGGTCGAGTCATGGGATGGATCCAGCCACTCCACAGGATCTGAGTTACCCCAACCCGGAACCCGGATATCGACCCCCTCAGGATTTCTGGTAGTGCGGGTGACATTGTCATACTCCAAGCGAAGATTGTCCACCCAGCAATCGATGACAAAGGGCACAAGCAGCTCGAGGTTCAGCCAGATGTTGAAGTAGTCAGCGGAAGACTTGGCACAGATGTAGTGCACTACTGAGGACTTGTTTAGCTTGGCTTCTAGCTGGGCGCCCCCATCTCCAGGTACTGAGAATAGATATTTTTTTATTTATGTGTTAATAGACATGCATATTACATTGCATACATATTACACTGTATGTCTATATCATACAGTGTAATATGTATACATATTTATGAAAGCTTTTATTTACTAAATATACTTTTATTACCTAACTGGGTAAAAAAATACAGTCTACCTAGAAAGGCTTGCTCCTTTTAGATTAAATTCAATTATACCCTTTGTACCTATATAAACAGCATTAGGTACATATATCAAACAAGTGTTCCGTTCAGATAAATATAAATGGTTTACAGATAAAAATATAAATCTAATTATCTACTCACTGAAGACAACTGGAGATAATCCCAAGGAGTTCTGTGCTAATACACTGTAGGTGAATAAAATGAGAAAACTTGTTTTTGCACTAGACATCTCTATGAAAATTACGAAGTAACGAGCTCGTTTACGTGTTTATTTAAACGTCGTCGCGCAATATTTATAATATTTAAATGACAGCGCGCGTCTGCTCGCAAGTCACCGCATACTGTGAGAGCTGAGTGGCGCGGCCACGGCGCGGTCTCCACGCAGTGACGCAGCCGTCGTACGATACAATGCAGGGAACGGGCCACAGGTCAACAAATAAACACCGCTGACAAATCGCAATCAGCTGATAGGTATCTGTTTTTCGAAATCTTTCTTAGATCTAACAAATTCACATAAAATGAGACACACGTCGATAGTGCATAGATGTGTTGTTTTCAATTGTTGTAAACTTTTACAATGCACTTTTAATACAGAGCACAAAATAATATTTCACGCGAGCGACAGTTCTTCAAGGAAGTGACCTTAACCTTACACGCGACTATTTAATTCAAAAGCTATTTGATTTGATGGCTTTTATTTTAATATGTTTGTAACTACAAAAAGTTTTTGGAAATATTCGTTCGTGTTAAAAGCTTCAGAATTTTGTTTACGCACTAAAAATATCCGTGCCGCCCACCTTCCTCCGTGAAATATCGCAAGCAAAGCAAATGAATGTACTTTATCTCAGTGTTGCCAATTGAGCCAACAAAAAAGTGAACCTTTCGTTCGACTGTTTGACATAATAATTACATAGTGTTAGGAGATGATCCAGCTAGATGCACTCCGCGCTCGTGTCAAATTCTACAAGTAACAAGGGCAGCAGATTCGCGGATTTTAAAATCTCAATGATATGCAATGCTGTGTTTGAAAAAGAAAAAAGCAGCTTAGCAATATCTTTTGAAAAAACAAATCTGCGTTTTATTCTGACATTGCCGAAATTTGTATCTATACTAAATTATTTTAAAGAGGAAAGATTAATTTTTTTTTTGTATGTTTGTTTGTTTGAATTGAATAAGCTCCGAAACTACTGGACCGATTTGAAAAATTCTTTCACCATTAGAATTCTAAATTTTCCGTGATTAACGCTATAACATTTTCAAAAAAGTTAGGGATCCGCATGAAAAGTTCAATAATTGAACCGTGCGCTCTATATTCAACCTCTTTTTCTATTATGGCACGTCATAATAGAAAAAACCTGCCGTGTGGTGCCGGCATAGAATTTCACCACCCCAACTCTTCCCGTGGGTGTCCTAAGAGGCGACTAAGGGAAACACACCAGGGGGCGGGCAGCAGCGCCTTCTGCAGAACAACTACACCGAACTGCGATCACCAACCCGCATGCCCAGCGTGGGGATTATGGGCAATAACCCCCAAATAATGATGCCATCTATGGCACTCATTAGGGGAGGCCTATGTCCAGCAGTGGACTATTATAGGCTGGTGATGATGTTGATAATAGAAAAAGAGGTTGAATATATAGCGCACGGTGCTTGCTTTTTCTTTACGGCCAGTGTCAGTTATGGAGTGTCGAGTCAATGTCAAAAACCCCAATGCTGTTAAAAGAAATATGGGATCCGTATGAAAACTGTGAAACCCATCGTGTTGGTGTGTATAATTTCTGAATTTTTTGTTTAATACCCGTGCGAAGCCGGGACCGACCGCTAGTCATAAATATATTTGATGTAAGATAACGATTACAACCACAAACATACAGAAAAAAACCCTGGAAATATCTTGACTTGGTCACACTTATTTTTGCTAAATGTAGCTTGGAAGCTTTGAGGCTAAATTTTATACATAATGTACTATCGTTTTAACTCGTACCTACCAAGCCTAGAAAAAAACAAAGAATATAACTAAAATTTTGGTGTAATATATCTAGACCCGGAAGCCACAAGCACTTAAGTCAATAATCGAGTATCTTGAAAAGTTTACAGGCCGATGTTTTTAATGTCTGGTATAAAAAAAAACTACTGAGATGGTATTTATTATTATTTTTTATTAGTCACTTAGTAATTAGCTATACACCAAACTAAACTAGTTACTCTATGTTTATTAGTACATAATAAAATCTGACTTAAGTTTGTTTGACCGCTTATAAATAGGTAATGAGACATGACATACGTGTTTCTAACACGTAAGTCATATCACATAATGATCTCAAATAATAAGTCATACGCCTTACCTACTACAAAACTACAATATAAGTAAGTCATTATACCTACTAAATTTTTTTATAACTGAGCATGTATAAAAATGCGTTAAACATTAATCAACAAAAACAAATCCATAAAAAAATTAATCACTATCTTCAGAGCTTTGCAAATCAGGGTCGACGTTCCTAGCATCTGCAGCGGTTGCTAAATTTTTGTAAAAATGGTGGAAACATTCCGGTACGAGAGGTAATAGCGAAATTATGTCTCGTTTTTTTTCCATACTTATTGGCACTGGGTTGTTTGTTATCGGTGAAACAGTCAAATTTATGGTGCCGGTTCGTGTGCTCCTTCTGAAGTTAATGGCTTTAAAATCTTCATCTCTGGAAAGTGAGTTTTTATATGTTATTACTCCAAAGTCCGCCTCGTAGCACAGCCACTTCACATCATGCCATTTAAAAACATTGTTTGAAGTGTCTTTTTTTCGGGCTACTAGTGGCCCTTTTAGCAAACTCGCAAAGTCCATGAACTCCGCTTGTTGCATTTCGTGCACGGTAAACTTTTTACTGCTCGACCTTACTAACTGCATCCAGTCATGCGGGTGATATACTTGAATAGCAGATTTTTTCTTTTTTTTCTCAATGATGGCATGATCTAAATCCACTTCCATGTGAGTGTGGCCTGGTACCATAAATTTGTGATGAATTTTTTTTAAGGAGGGTTTCAGTGTCATCAGGTATGTAAACATTGCGGCTACGTGGGTATTCTTGTTTTGACCTCCACATGTATCGGAGTACAAAATAACTTCAGAAATGTCCTGAGGCAGTTCTTTGAGGTGGATGAATAAACAAGATGCTATTTGATTAGCACCTCGACCCGAGATTCCCTCATGCCACATGTAATGTGTAGACAATCCCGTTGCATTGTCGTGCACAGTAAGATTAAATGTCCAAAGCTGCCTTTTATAAAAAGCTACGGATGACTCTAAAGCTGGAGTAGGTAGACACTGTTGGAGATCAAAAGAAAGGCACTTAATGGTTTTGTCTATTGATGCAGTCATTTTGTCAGACTTTTTTTCATTATAAGCCATATCAGCTGCAAGCAAATGTGACTCACGTTCCGCCTCAAGGGTTAATTTTGCAGTTTCGTCGTTGGCGACACTTATCTTCATTTTAATGATGTCACAGTGGTGGCAAGTGTCAACTTTTGGCTTTTTAAAACTCAACTTTAATTTATGAAACTCTCTTCGGTAAATTTTGTCACTGACGGGGTTTTCATGAGACGTTTTATATAAAGAATACATGATTGAAATTGTTAAGTGTGATGGTAAATACTTTCGGCTACTTTTTCGTCTTGTGTAGTGGCTCTCGTATAACGGGAAGGAATTAATATGGCTAATCACTTCAAGAATCTTTAGATCTGAATGTTTATTTGCTGGAGTTTTCTTTCCACGTTTATCTGGTTGAATTATTCCACTGGAAGTGCTGCGTTTCTTTAAACCTATCAGTTTAACAAAATTATCCGTTATCGCCAAGGTTTTTAAAAAGCAACCTTGACATACGGATATTTTTTCACTGTTAATGTCTAAATGATACCTGTAGGTACATTGTCTAAATTTTTGCCGTTCAGGATCCTCGACACGATGTCGTTCTGTTTGTTTTTCCTGGATGGTGATTAGAGATGAAACGAAAGCTGCTCTCAAATCATATGACCCAAGATTCCAAAATTCCTTATGAATTACAGCACGTTGTTCATTACTTATCTTTTCTCGGCATTTATTTCGACAATTAGGTAGTTCCTGCATTTTGCGTTCTTCTACATTTTTCCCAGAAGCCGTCACATACGAAAGACCAAGATTGCGCTTCAATTTACTTTCTCGTTTTCTTTTTCGGCTATGTACTGATTGTTGAGGTAGAGATTGTGGCAGTTCTTCATCTTCTGCAGATAGGTTGGGACTTGGTTCAGTGCGTGTAGGGTCAGGCACAGAGTATGTTGGGTCAGCCACAGAGTCATCACTAGAAAAGTCACTGGGTGTTTCATCAGGAGCTGTATGTGTTTGAGTTCCTGATGTGCTTGGTTCAGGATCAATAAAAACACTTTGATCACTATAAACAGCGGTATCTTCTGTGAGCAGACTAGGGCTGGTTGATGATTTTTGAATTATTGTCACGTGGTCAACGTCAGACTGTTCGTTTTGTGGCTCGACAGAAGTTGTTGGTTTCTGCGTCCCAGATGTACTTGGTTGCACAGTAGTAGTTGTACTATGGTCACCTAAAATAATACAGAGCTATGTTATTCGCATAAAAAATTAGAAAAATAATAATGGTCTCTAAATAAATCAATTAGGTATTTAGTAAATTTATCATTCAAAAATTTTCATAAAATGTTACTCCTATTTTTACATTAGACTAAATAACAAATGCTAAATTAAAATGTAAGTATTTATTAAAAAAATATGATAATACGTACCAGTAGTTGTATTTTTTGTATTTATAACAAGGTTTAGTATTTTTCTCCCTCTCGATTCCATAGTAACTTATAACATTATCATTAATTGCACAACACAACCACAGCATGGGTCAGAATTATTTATAATGGTGGCTCAAAACAAAATTTTCACGAAGGCACTTCACTTCTTAAAATCCTGGAATTTCTAATGGCCATAATGCATTTTAACAAAAAATAAAGGGTAGGTCGAGAATCTTGTGGGTGAAACAACTTAAGTCAGATAGCTGAAGTCAAAAACAATAATAAAACTATAACGAACAAAAGTACTTAAGTCGACTTAAGTGCTTACGGTCCGGCACTAGAAGTGTTCCAAAAACATAAGTTGTTTGGTGCGTATTACTACCGGCTCGCGAATTGAAGCCCTGTGACTTAGTTGCTTATTGCCGTCGAAGGATTATACAAAAAGCAAAGCCCTGTCAGATTTTAGCATTTCGAGAAAAAAATGACTTAAGTGCTTATGGACGCCGTGTCTAGATATTTACAATTCTATGTTACTATTGCTATAAGCACTGTCATGGCTTGATCGCTGGTGTCTTCTCGTTCCCTGGTATAAATTCCATTACTTACTATCGTCATTTGTAGAAAAAAAATATCTTGCGATAGCCATAAATATCAAAACGTCACCATACTTTTTTATCGCATGGCACTCAAAATATCGTGGATCTGGGATAATTATAGCACGTCTGGTAGCACTGCACAATGCACATACACATTCGTAGTCTGAAGATTGAAAGAACAATGGCAAGTTTCCATACATGCTTGTCCCAAAAATTTGAGCAAGGATAAAAAATATACCATTAGATTCATCTCAAAATATTGAGGAACACTGCATTTTTAGTTT
The DNA here is from genome assembly GCA_963931895.1 of Eupithecia pulchellata. Taxonomy (NCBI): domain Eukaryota; kingdom Metazoa; phylum Arthropoda; class Insecta; order Lepidoptera; family Geometridae; genus Eupithecia; species Eupithecia pulchellata. Next base: position 816,022 of record OZ007525.1, read on the forward strand.
TTCTTTGATTTTTGCAGAAAAAATTAAATAATTTTTTGAAAATAGGTAGAATGTTTTTAGCTCCATAGCATCCTATTGTTACAAATGGCGGCGGCAGGGTGACGAAAAAGGTTTAAATTCTAGAGGTTGGTATCAGCACCCTAACTTTAAGTAAAAACTAACCTCCTTTGTTTCAGTAGGTACCTATGTAGATTATAGGAGGATGTTCCGAATACAACGCTAATGTCATTTTAATTTATAGAATATTAATTTTATTGAAGGCAATATTTATTAGGTATGGCGCCAAATTCAACCACTTTGCTTATGGCTCGCAACCCTTTACTTACTCAACTTTTTATTTGTATACGAATTCATTGGATGAATAAAAAACATGAATCGCTGTAAAACAATCGGCCCAGTTCAGGCTTGTTCGTACCAAGAACCAGTCCCCAACATGTTCGAACTAACATATAGGTATATAATGTATAGAAGGTATATTATGTACCTCGCCCTGATACCCTCTTCTATTACCTACACATATTGTCAACCTAATAGGTTGTTTGAAACCTTCTTATCCATTATTACCTCATATTATAGTACTTAATATACCTACTTAGCAGGGGCTGCAACATGTTGAATAATTACCACTGTAGGTTTTATCTTGCACCAGCTAGGTTAAGCAGTGAATGGGTTAATAATAATGAACAACTCAAAATCAAAGTGCTTTATTTCCTTTATACCAGGACTCTTGGACACTGCAGATCCTGTCTAGTAGCTAGGCACTGATATTATGAACCTTCTTACAGAATATAATTTTTTAACAATTCTGTTATGGACAATAAAAACTGGTGCATATTTTAGTTTTTTCAGGCTATATTTTTATATATCCTGAAAATATATAATTATACAATAAGTTTTTCATAGCTAGGCATAGGTCTCCCATTTTCTTTCCACAGCTTGCGGTATGTATAATAGTTGAGAGATAGTAAACAAAATCTGACATCACATCACTCAGCATATGGACGGCAGATTCCATATATTCTCTGACACAGCATCCTATTTGGCAGAGCAAATGCTCATAGTTGTATAGTGATATGGACTGGCTAGGTATTGTTAAACCCACTAACTCAACCTAGTTCAAAAGAAGTGGAGACAGAATAAAATGCATTTCTGTCTTAGATGAAAATAAAAAACAAGTCTTAGTTAGAAGTATCTATTCAAAAATATCAATAGTTCTGTGATACTTGAAGCATAAAACAAGTAAAACATCTGTCTTTAAACAAAAAGAAACTTTCCCTATATTTATTTCTTAGAAACCAGGGTTTTCTAACGGAGAAGCTTTAAGGCTGCAATGATTATAGAAATATAGTATTAGTCTCTAAGTTACAGTATTAGTATGATAATTGATAACTATGATATATAGTTGTTTTCACAAAATGAAATTGCAGGATGCTACTTATACTTATATATTTAGTTTAGATTACCTAGTCTATGCAGCATCCTGGAATCTTATGTTTACTTACCTCAAATTATTTTACATTATAATGGGAGATGTCTTGTTCTGTGTGAAGTTAACTTGCTAATTGAATTAGGGGAGTTATTGGCAACAATAGGGAAACTGAAACAACAATTCTATTGTTCTTTTAGCCGTTAATTATATGGCATCAAACAAGCTACAAAACCCTATTCGGCATGCAATAACTAACCTGACCTGATTGATCATTATTTTCACATTTTGCAGGACTTCAATACAGTTTATCTTACCTACATAAGTAGGTAAGTACAGCAAAGTTAGATAAAAACTATGAGTAAGTTGACCGGGTAGCTTCAATACCTTCGGAATCAAACATAGTAGTAGGAATTTACCTGTTGCCAGCCTGTACCAGCCACAAAAAGAGTGTCATTTGGATATTTCACCTTATTTTCATATTTGCACAGATCAAACTGACGTTGTTGTTGGTTATTTTATAATAATATTATAAGTTTAGTAGTAGGTAGACATCCTAAAAAGAGTACAAATGCAAGCGTAACACTGTATAATGGTGTTAATTCAGTCGATTTGCTTACCTAAGATTCATTTAAGTATAAATAAAGATCATCATAATGCCAACGAAAATATCTCTATAAAATAAATACTTTTACCGAAATCACAACAAAATCTACAAGAAAGTAGTGGTACTGTGGTATTATTTTCTCTAATCTACAATGTCTACAAAATCAAAACAAAAATTGCCTCTTTTTCGGAGTTTGTTTGTTTTGGTTTGTAAGCCGCTTGACAATTGTGAGTTTTGATTGATGTCAAGTAAGCATGCAATGTCAACGTCAAAATTAAAATGGCGGTTATCACCCTTCCATAACCAAGGAACTTATACCCAACCTGGAATGTGCGTTGTCCATTTGACACCAATAAAAAATAAACCCTATGTGTATGACCCTAAGTCTATTATAGACAATCACTTGGTCAGAGAGACATCCGGTCCGAGGGAGAAAGCGCTTCGAGAGCCCTGTGTCCCTTTCTAAAGTGTTGCCAGGCGGATTATTCCCGAATTTAGTAGAAGCGGTAGGAAAAAATAAATTTGACATTATCTTACTAAAAATCATTAATTTTCGTTCTTTATATTTTCTAATATTTTCCAAGTATCTGTTAGAATGATAACATTTTTTTAGCAATAATTTGGACACTATATTGAAATATCAATAAAGAAAAAATTATAAGTAGAATTTAATATAAGTTAGACTGGCAGCCCGTCAGCCATATTCATTTGTTGTGAATTGGTTGTGATTGGTGATGCTGATCCTGAAAGGGACAGAGGGCTCTCGCGTAGCTATCTCGCTCGGACCGCGTATCGGCAGCTTGTGCACATTCCAGATTGGGTATAAGTTCCTTGTCCATAACCCATAACTAACCATATTTTCAAAAAATAATTTAATTTTTCCTGCAAAAATTATGGAAAAACTAAATATGCAGTTTTATTCAGAATTTTTAGGGCTACCGATTGATACCCTAGCGATCGATGCACAAAATGGGTCATAATTCTTGCCATCATTCTTTAGATTTTGTCACATTGACAGTGACATAGTGCTTGACAGTAGATAACTTTTGTTCAGTAACATCTTTTGTTAAAATTAAGTTGTCGTGTAAAATCAAACGCGGGCTTTCTTTTTCAATGGCTAAAATATCATCATTCATTCTATCATTTTGCTAACTAAACCTGAAAACACTCAACCTCAATTGATTGTTCTAAATGAGATTATTTTAATTCATTTTTATTTAACATCATTCAATTATGAAAATGACAATTAAATATGTAGGTAGCATTAGGAGAGGCCTATGTCCAGCAGTGGATTACCTAATATTTACGATTGAAAGAATTAAGCTAACTGCAGATTAAATTATTAATATCAATATCTCGAGCGAAATATTGTATTTCGCTCGAGATATTGCTCTTCATCAATTTTTACGGTCTCTATGAGTAAAATCTGATACACGTACGTCGTACAATGGTTTAGAACACACACAGGTTTCAGAGCCAACGCGAGAGGTTGTGCGCAGGCGCGAATTTTTAAAAATGGATCATGTCTAAAATCTTAGTGGCCTATTTCTTGGGTTCTGATTTATTTTTGTAAAAATAGTTTATTAGAAAGTGTTAATTAGACCCAGTAAAAATGTTAGAAATAAATATTAATATGGTAACAAATAGAAGAATTATTCGCTTTCTTGTTGGAAAGTGAAATGTTTATGCAGGTAAAAATTGGAGTGCATGAAATCAATACCTACTATCCAATTAGCTGGTCCATTGCTTCTACAATATATTCTTATTCGCATTATTTTTTGTTTTCAGGGTCGCGTTATAATTGTTTGGTTGACCTGGCTTATTGGGGGAATTTGTGGCGTTGTTATTTTATTACTCGTTATTTGTTACTGCCGCCAAATGCCGCGTCATCATAAATCATTTGGTAAGTTAACGTTACTTTATAAAACAAATGAACTTCGACAGGCACCAAATTATAACAACTTGTGAATTTTCAGATGAGCAATATCTCAAAGAAAATTATGTTATCAAAGAAAATCAAGCATACTCAAGCCAGGACAGCTACAGGGTCCTAAAACATGCCGAGGTAAATTAAATTAATTCTTATTTTTAATGCAGCTTAAAGTCATTAGGTAGGTACTATACACTCATACTTAGAGTAGGTCATTGGCAAGGAAAATAATTATAGAGGGGGTGTGTTAGAAATACCTTTTTTAAATAAAACAAAAATCGATAGAAAGTTAAGGTATGATTTAAAGAAACAACAAAAAAAAGGAAACACTCGAACAAAAAAAAACTAGAAATAAGAAACCATTTTTGTCAGCAAATACTGTATTCCTTAATAAGGATCTTCATCTTCCCAACATTAAAATAGTACCTACCTATTACTAGCAAGTAAGCAAAAATTGTAAGATCTGATAACTAAGATCATTTATTTGTAAACATAAATTATATTCGAAAATGTTATTGTAATCTATAGAATTCAAGAATAATTAGCAAACCTGAACAACAAAAAGGGGAAGACGTGTAGGTAGTGTACTCGTAGGTACCAATCTATCTGCCTAATGTATGTGAGATAAGGAAAAATAGACTTTAAAACCACAAAAGCAGCGCGTGCAGTAACGTCTTAAATGTTGGTATCTTTGTCAGGTGCAGGTCCAAGTGCAGCGTCACACGCGGCCAGCGAGCTACGCGGGGGACGCGAGGGGCGCGAGGGCCGCGGGGGAGGAGTGCCGCCGCCACGCGCCGCACCCCCCGCGCGCCGCCACGCACACCAGGGAACACAGTCTGCAGTACGCAAGCAGTGGAAGTAAGTAGAAGATAGATAATTCTTTATTTCATAGTCTTACAAATAGAGTACAATGGGTACTAAAGTTAACTTAATCTATGGCCATGGTATTGGCGGCCTTGTCGCTAAGTAGGTAAGTATGACTACTTTTATAATGTACCTGTCATCAGCACTCACTGCTAATCGTGTCGCCGAACAGGGGGGATTTGACATAATCACCACACCTGGCAGACGGATGGATTGATGGTCTTGTACCATTTTTTGTACGTTATTTCGGGCTAATTTACTCTAAATTTATAAGAGCAATAAAGTAGGTAAGTACAACTCAATACTTGCAGTGTTGGACGAGATAGAGGGCGCTGGCAACATGGACGCGCTGAAGACCCGCTCGCTGCCGGCCTTCCTGCGGCCCAAGCCGCGGCCGCTCTCCACGGAGGACGATCTGCAGCAGCTCTATGCTAAGGTACCTAGCACACACACTGCCCTGACCAGCGAACAGAAAAAAATGCTGAGAAGGAATTAAAATGTTGGTCCTTCCATCCATATCTTCTATACCAATCTATACTAATATTATAAAGAGGAAAGATTTGATTGTTTGTTTGTTTGAATTGAATAGGCTCCGAAACTACTGGACCGATTTGAAAAATTCTTTCACCATTAGAATCCTGCATTTTCCATGATGAACATAGGCTATATAATATTTTAAAAAAAGTAAGGGATCCGCATGAAAAATTCAATAATTGAACCGTGCGCTGTATATTCAACCTCTTTTTCTATTATGGCGCGTCAGAATAGAAAAGGAGGTTGAATATATAGGTACGCACGGTGCTTGCTTTTTCTCTACGGCCAGTGTCAGTTGTGGAGTCTCGAGTCAAAGTCAAAAATCCCAATGCTGTTAAAAAAGTAAGGGATCCGTATGAAAACTGTGAAACCCATCGTGTTAGTGTGTATAATTTCTGAAATTTTTGTTTAATACCCGTGCGAAGCCGGGGCGGACCGCTAGTATTATATAAAGAGAAAAGATTCGATTGTTTCTTTGTTTGAATTGATAGGCGCCGAAACCACTGGATCGATTTAAATAATTATTTCATTAGAATCCTAAATTTTCCCTGTTAAACATAGGCTATAGAATATTTTCAAAAAGATATCTGCAGATCGTACAAATATTTGTCCCGAGGCGGGAATCGAACACGCAACCTCCTGCGAGTATAATATAATCTCTTCTATAATCAGTAATCGAATCGAAGGACCACAAATACCTATAAAAAGAATGAAAGGTACCCAATGTGAATGCACTGCCGCAGGTGAGTCTCAGCAAGAAGTACAAGAACCGCATGCGCAGCGAGCACGCCGCCATCATCGCGCTCAGCAAGTCGCACAGCCAGTTCCTGGACGCCGACGCCGTCATCGTCTACGACCAGCGGACCGCTCTCTAACCACACTCTCTCATCACCATCATACTCGTACCTCTTCTAATGCGTGATATATTCACATTTTTTGGCAAAGGCAGGCCATTCAGATTTAAAGGTTGCGGCTGGACTTGGTTCTAACCACATTTTTCGCACCAAACCTACTCGTACTCTACGTAGCTCAGGCAAAATACGCCCAGGTTCTTCCCACTTGCCAGTTTATTTAGTTGCCGTAGGTAAGATATATATGCCCCAAAGACCGCCCCATTTCCACGTCTAGATTACCGCGACCTTCACTAGGTCGTAGGTTTCCTTTTCGGGGGTATCCCAATATAATGATTAGCCTTATCCATCCAATACCTACCGCAGCCTGAGAAAACGACAGGAGTATGAAAGGAGTGAGTGTTATGAAAACTAATGGAACATACATGTTGTGTCCTTTACTTGAAATAGGGCAAGTGAATAACGATGATGTACCTACCTACCTACTTCACATTTATACTTATATGTAGTTTGACGTCTCTGTCGTTAATCAGCAGTAAATAGGTTCGAGCCTTTGCTTTGGGGTTCTCTAATTTCTAGCTTTTTAATCAAAGTCCCTTTCATTATCATCATCAGCTAGAACCTAGCCACCACTAATGGGTGTAGGCCTCCAATCACTCATACCAGTCCTGGTCTGATTGCAAGCCCTTGCTTTGCAATAATGAAAACCTTTATAATATGCACCTTTTTTAAATCATCATCAGCCCTTAGTAATAATATAAATATTATAGGTACAATAAGTAATATAAACGTCCCTTTTCTTACTTTTATTGATATTAAACGATAGAGTTTCGATATATTAATGTTCTAAGTAAGCTGAAACATTTATCTCCTTCCTCTACATATCCACAGTTGTATCTTCTGATGAATTTCTCTCTTTCTGGCTAGTTGTTATATCTTTAGATTAGAAATAATCCTTACAGCAAGCGCACATATTGAGCAGATCGGGTCGATAGATAAGGATCCAACGCTGTAATAAAATACCTAATAATTGTTTTAACAAGGAATTGAATACACGTTTTGTTTGAAATAAGATTGGCAAATGTGATGAAAAAGTTTGTGATAAATAAAAAAAATTAAGTCGTGGCCTATTTCCTACTTTTGTAACAGTCGCAGTCGCGATACAAAAACTAGAAAATATTTAAGCAAAATTGTACATTTATCATTGGCATTTTGCCAGTATTAAGCGATTTTAGAGAAATATGGGAAATTGAATTTAAATTTTCTTTGTTGTTCTGTTCAAAGTTTTAGTAGATCTGTTAAGTATACATGTAGCGAAATATTAGCTCAAAAACTATTTTCATTATTGAAGGGTTCATGTTTTCCATGATCTTCTCTATGGAGGGTAATGTAAACCCCGAGTTTGGTGGATATTATTATGAACGAGGAGTTACTAACAGCAACCGGCAGTTTTAACGTGCTCATTTATCAAATGTGTTATTTATATTCCCTGTGAATGTTTGTAGTTTGTAGTATGTAAATCAAAAAATATTAAAATCGACTTTGAATTAATTTAGGTGCTGTCGGTAATCAAATATATACCATTTGAAAAGTAGAAAATCGATTCTGATATAATATTTTGAGTCACATTATTGATTGTCATTGTTTATCGTAGTTTAAGAATAAACGTTTTTATAATCTTGAGTCAGTGTATTTATTGTTTGGGAACATTGCTTACTGCTTACCGCACATTGTCTTCTGGCAAACAACAACAATATTAATGTTACCATGTTTAGTCAACACATTCACTACAAACGGATCTCCCTTCCGTTTTAATATAAAGCACTTGAGCAGTTGTATTTACAACTTAGAAAATATTAAACACGAAACTCACATACATCAATTACAAGTATTTTTTAGTTTCGTGTATAGTTGATGAATTCATTGCAAATATTAGTGGGTTACATATAAACCAGGTTCTTAGTTGACCCGCTGATTCGTAATGTATAAGTACTAAACTTTAAACTTAAAACATTTTATGAAATGAATTCAGCGGCCCGCCTCGTTGACAAAACACTCGACAGTCTGTAGACTGTCGAGTGTTTTGTCAGCGAGGCCATCTTCATACAGTGAAATGTCGCACCGAAACCGCCTGCGTCGGGCTGATGCGTCGGTTCCCGTATACACTCTGTGAGGTGCTAAAAACTATGTGCACTTTTACAATAGTCAGTGTGCAGTTGAAAGGGGCCCCAAAATTCAACCTCTTTCGCCACTCTTAGGTTGTTGTTGTATCCTGACCGCAGATTGTACCCACGTCAATAAATCTGATAGAAGACCCTATAATGTTTTGTTACAGTAATGTCCAAGTCCAGTTAAATGTTGAAAAGTAAATACGTGTGAGGATAGAGTACAAAGTTCACGTGAGGGTGGTGAAGGAGGCGAGCGTGGGGAAGGTGCGCAGGCGCGCCAGCTCCAGCTCGGTCTGCAGCAGCACGATGCTGGTGTGGTTGGTCTGCACCTCGCGGATCAGCTGACTGCGCAGTACCAGCGTCTCCATCCTGAAATGAACCGTATTGTGGGTTAACTGGGACACAAATTACATGCACATAATGGTTATGATCTAAGTATGTACTGGTAGACCGGAGCGTGCTTTGCATTTTGAAATGCTAATGCAAGACCGTACGTGCATGGCCGTGTGGTGCCGGCATAGAATTTCACGAATCCAACTCTTCCCGTGGGTGTCGTAAGAAGCGACAAAGGGAGATACACCGGGGAGCGGGCAGCAGCGCCCTCTGCAGAAAAACTCCACCAAACTGCGATCCCCAACCCGCATGCCCAGCGTGGGGATTATGGGCATTAACTCCAAAATGATAAATAATGCCATCTATGGCGCTCATTAGGGGAGGCCTATGTCCAGCAGTGGACTTATAAAGGCTGATGATGTGATATGAATGCAAGACTGCTGACGACGTCACAAACAGTCGCTATTATTTGAAGGCACGTGATAGGGAGGCGTAGGCTAAGTGACAGAAGGGGTACCCCTTCTGTCACTTCTAGTGAGCACCCCTAGGTGGTCAGCAGGTGAACAAGAGCGGCACCTGGTCTTGTAGGCGCAGCGGACGCGGATGGGCTGCAGCGGGTCCTCGTGGATGCGCTTCTCGGAGACCTGCGCGTTCAGCCTCGTGACCACCTTCTCCAGCTCGAGGCTCTCCTGCTCCAGAGCGTTTATCTTCAGCTGTGGGACGCACAAATATACACTCGTGGACTTATTTAGAGGACCGGTTCATCAATCGAAAAAAAAGAACTGAAATATGTACAAAAGTTCTAGTACAAACTGGCCATATATACCATATTTAATTAAAAAAAAATTACTTCAATAGTCTTTTGTTTCAGGTATTCGTTTGTTTTTTTTGTTTATTTGCTATTTTCACTATTCTATTGGAATAATTTTACTAAAGTGTTACGCACACGCTGAAGTGACTCTCTTGCGACATTGCCCTGCACGTCTCGTGTACTCACCAGTCTGCTGATATCGTCTAACAATTCGAAAGATAACGGATTTGGAAACCCGTAATCTTTGAGCCACTTCTTTATAGCTGTGACCATTTTCAATTAAAGTAACAGCTTTAGAAACCTGAGCTACGCTAAGATCCGGCATTGTCTCTTCAGGTATTCATTGATGTGCACCACTATTGCGATATGTTTTTGTGAAAAAAAAAAGAGACAGAATTTTGTGAATTGATTGAGATGATCGATTTATGGTGAGCAGTGTTCTGAGAAATCTGAAATTCTGAGGTCAGATCTATGCTCCAGGACATTCGACAGGTAACAGTTAGCATTAAAACCGTAAGAAGAAGAGTTAAAGAAGCTGGAATAAAGACATACTTGCCAGCTAGAGGACCCTTACTTATCAAAGATCATCGAGTAGCTCGGGCTAACTTTGCTCGCTCATACCAAAACTGGAATGATGATGATGATGATGACTGGGGGAAAATATTGTTCTGTAACATTGTCGGAAGAGAGACATATGGTGGAGGTTCACTAATGGTATGGGGAGGTATTTGCATAGGGGGCGCGTACGGAGTTGCACATCGTAGAAAATGGATCCCTGACTGCGGCTCGGTACGTAAATGATATTTTAGAACCAATTATCATGCCCTTTGCCCCATACATCGGAGAGAATTTTCAATTAATGCGGACAATGCGCTACCTTACACTACAGCGATAGTTTGGGAGTATCTTCGAGAGGTGGCCAGTACGCTCGCCAGACTTAAACCCCATTGAACATGTTTGGGATAAGCTAGGAAAACAAATAAAACAGCGGGATCCAACACCAACAAACATAGATGATTTAAAAAGGGCACTGGAAGAAGAGTGGAATCGAAGACCACAAGATTTCATTGATAACTTAATGAAAAGCATGTCGAGAAGACTGAATGCAGTTTTTTAGCAGTAATAGCTAAAGGGGGTAACACCAAATACTGAATGTGCCCAAACACTCGACAAAAACTCCCCGTCATATCGTAACACAATGACATTTTGAAAGTGATGATGATGATTGAAGGGTTAATTCTTCAAAATATCATTTTTGAGATTTATGTAGATTAGTCTTGTGTTTGTTACTAAAGTAAATTTTATTATCATTCAAAATGCTAAAATAATAAAGTGCGTAATATAATTTTTATATGACTAATACAACAAAAAATGTTTTAACTTCCGATCTGTCTCTTTTTTGTTCCTTTCCTCTAATTATGTCCATGAGTTTATTTTATTTTTATTGGTATCACAAAATCCACAGCCTACTACTTATACTTACTACCCATACTAGTTATTCCAATATTATATTACAAAACTCACGGTCAAAACAAGGACTTACTTTTTATAAACGATGATTTTTAAAAAGACAGTCGATGATGTTTGAATATAAACTGAATACATACTCAGCATGGCGGCGTAGAGTATGTGAGCCGCGGATTCGATTCGCGCTCTCAGTTACACTCGCGGAATCCTCTATTAATTTTTACTGTTTATCGACTAGACTCTGAACCCTATAGCAGACAATACCTGTAACTCCTCGACTCTATGTATCTGCTGCGAGAGTATGTTGTTGACGCTCGTCTTGGAAGCCTCCATCTCTTTTTCGAGGCGAAGGAACTCCATCTCCTCCGTGTAGCCAAGTGTCTTGTTCTTCAGGTACAGTTGCAGCTCCTTGGGGATCTGAATCGGGATAAAAAGGTACATCTTCATTTAATGATATCATGTGCACCACTCTTGATGTTATTCTAATTATTTGTGTTCAGCCATAAATTTTTCTAAAATAAATTAATCACACGAATGTACAAAGTTCTATGTAAGGAGTTCTCGTTCTGCGAAGCTTGATCAAGGCCCGTTTGGCTGTCGTAGAGGCTTATACAGGGCGTCCCACAGCTATGCCACAGTTGAGTTGAGTACACGTTGAGTACCTTGAGCCTGCGATAGGAGTCGAGCTCGGCCTGCATGTGGCGCAGCTTCATCTTCATCTGCGCGTGCTCCCACTCCTTGGCGAGGATGCCGCGCCGGAATTGAATCTGCTTCCGCATCATTCGCAGTTTTAGTTCACCCACTTTCTGGGAACACAATAACACATACTAAATATTTTTATTGCAGACTTGTATCAATAACTATGCCAAGATTTGTATGTATGTATGTACCGGCGCCGCCACCTATTTTCTTATTATTACTATTATTTTGTATTGTGAACAACATGTTTTCTTCCAAGACACTGTATGTAGATAGCCCGCTCACGTAAAAAAAACAAAGTGCTTACAGGACTCTTGGCCATGTCACACACAAAGTCTTAACGAACAATACCAATAGTGTACCTTATTATTTATTTAATTTGAATTATTTGTAGGAACGCCAGAGTAATAGTCGGCGGGCATCTCACCAATATAACAGCGTTGACCTGCTCGATCTCCTCGCGGAGGATGAGGCAGGCCTCGGAGAAGTCTTCCACGTGTCCCGACGTCATCAGCTCCACCTGGCCCGCGGGGACCACCAACTGGAAACACTTTCAATGAGAATACACTTACTTATTTACGTACGTAAGTATATACAGGGTGAGGCAAAGGGGAGGACCAACTGGGAACACATGGGAGAGGGAGAGATAAGCACTTTCACCGATACGTCACAAAATACAAGTTCCTCAAGTAATAAAAATGGGAAATAAAGGGCAACACTTTGATTCACATTACCTTGTTAGATTGTTAGTTTTCGTGTTGGAGCAAAATTCGTCCCAAACTTTTTTATCGTCTAGATAATCTGATATTTTTTAGTAATCCTTTTTGCAAAGAATATTTTTGACAATTTGTTTGAATTTACATATGTGTAGATATTTTTTTGCAACTGACTTGGGAGTTTCGTTGTAGTAACATCTTTTAAAAGATGCATTAATCTTTTTAGCCTAGTAGTGGATACATCAAGTTTATTCATATTTCTATTATTTAAACAAGTTCGCAGGAGAGGCCCTGACCAGCGGTGGACTAGTTAAGGTATGACGTGGTGGTGGATGCCGGTACCTGTATAGTCTTGTTCCTGGCAGTGAGCTCGACGTGCGTCCTCAGCGCGGCGATGTGAGACTGCGTCAGTTGCAGCAGCTCGCTACGCTTCTGGATGGATCTGTTCCACACGTTCACTGCGCTCTCGACAAACGCCATCTCTTGGCCGATGCCGCGCATCTTTCAAATATAATACAACAACAGGATATAGATGTACTCTTCGATATAGAGGGTCTTTATCTACCGAGTCTGTGAAAAGTCACTGACAGGCACCAAAATCTACTTAAACAAGTAGTTAGGTTGGTTGGACAGGGAATCATGAAAGTGCACAAACTCCTATGTGAGATGTCAGTGCGAGCAGACAATGGAGACGCGCGTCAATCTAAAAGCCCTTGTTTGGGTGTACGGATGTGGAAGACCAGACGGTTACGGTTTCGGTCAAAACGCGCGTTACCAAAGCTTTTCAAAAATAGTGTGCGTTTGGTGAGGGCGGATGTAATGTTACTTAAAGCGCTCGCTTCAAAACGCCTAGGGTTGCTTTCAGAGTAGTATCAGTAGACGTAGTTATAATGTGAGAAATGGGGCAGAGGCTATTAGAGAGATTGCTGAGTTATGACGAGCGTTGGTTCCGAGAACGTTTGCATCTCCGTTGTGAGCGTTGGTAGTCGCTGATAGAACACGATATTTTCCGTCTTCGCATAATAACTGTGGTTCAATTGAAGCGCTGAATGCTCACTCTGATCTCGTTGTCGATCTTCTGGCGGCGCAGGCGCGTCATGGTGGCCCACAGCCCCTCGTCCATCACGGGCGGCATGTTGCTCAGCTGGTCCAGTGCCTCCACGCTGTGACCACATGTCGATATTATTATTGGGGCTATTCTATATGATATCCTGCTCTAAGACTCGGAATGTTACACGGATCGCGCGGAATTGAAATATTTTTGCGGTTTTTAATATTATATGGTTCATCAAGGACCTACGAGAGGAAAAGTAGTTTTCCACAAATTTTAATCCAATTTCTATGAACCAAACACCGCGCATGTAGAAGGCAGATAATCAAAATAAAAAACTCCAATCAGTCGCGCGGCGCAAGAATCTATCCCTCCAGCTAAGCCCTCGTGCCGTAGGAAGCGATTAAGGCGCTGTATAAAGACAATATTTAGGTATTAGTAGTATTATTTAGTAGTTCGTAGCACTTGACAAATAAAGTTTAAAATGGTGATGCGTTTGATTTAGTTGAATAACTTGTTCGACAATGTCAACATTATTTATCGGTTTTAATTTATTTAAAAAATAAATACACCAGTAAGTTAAAATCTTTATACATATTTCTCTAGAATCTAGATGATAAAATTACCTTTCTTACAGTATCAAAATTATAAAATGTTATCACTCAAAATATTGAGCATTTCGAGACGGAAAAGTATTTTCGTGTTCTTTCTTGCGATATTTTTTTCAAGTTCCTAGATGGTTTTATGAAATATTTTTGTATAAGTCTTTTTTCCATAAACTTGACTATATACTGTATTTTTTTTTGGGCTTGTAATATGTCGCAGTACGCCTAACTGTGCGACGAAAATGTGGACGTTTTACGGTTTCTGTATTTGGGCAGCGCCTTAAGGGAACATACAAGTAAAGCTAGCAAATTTAATAACATAATGAATATTTTTATAACCTCTAGTGAAGCAATCACCAATCCGCCTGGTAAACGCGCAGTGGCATTTGGACGTGACCTAACAATTATGTAAACATAACTGTAGTAGACTATAGACAGGAAATATCTACTGTAGTAGTAGATTAGAGGAGACATACGCCTTGAAGTAGTCGAGGCAGTCAGCGTGCAGCGCGGGCGAGCGCGCGCCGCCGACGACGCACGCGCCCAGCTCGTACAGCACCACGGGGGTCATGGTGGCTCGCTGCTGCCATTTTGGACGTTTCCTGTTGCAATTTGTTACCGTTTTAGGTCGAATTCTGCGTGTCGTACAAAAATTTCAATAGTGATACCGGACCAAAGCTTTTGGAAGTTATAGGTTTATCTTATTAGGTTGGGAACCATAAGATGTATGAAATTTAAAGTCCTATGTTATATTAATATGTTTTCAATATTCTTTAATAATGATTATTATCGGGAAACATCAGCTCGGAACCGAGACGAAATGATGTCCTGAACAGATCTTGTGTCGGAGTCTGAGATTTGGTTCAGGAGGCGGTGCCGTGCGATGCGACTCATGAGTAAGTGAGTACTTACTTATAGAACTTGTAACACTGGTCTACAATAATGGAGGAGAGATCCGTGAAGTTGTTCTTGAAAGTCCTCTCCATGTATTTGTCCTTGGCCTGCAGCGCTTCATAGCTGCTCTGCACCAGGTCGCTCTGCTCTGTGATCAACTGGAGCTCCTGGGTTAGGGTTTCTATTTCCTGGTTTAAAACGGTGATTTGGATCCTGAAATCAGAGAGGTCCGTTTATATATAATGGGTCCTTCGGTGTAAAACCGGCTGTCTGACTAGACCCGTGATGCAGCTTCCACACCTATATTTAAGAAAAAACTAAGATAGATAAGCTCACTAACTTGGTATTATATGATACCTACCAATGAATTTTTTACCATGCCTTTATTATAAGTATAATATTTTTTTTATTATATTTAAGTGAAATGAAATAATGGTAATATAACTAAATTCTGTATTTCTGAGACATAGTTCATTTCATTATAAATTAGGATTTCTCTTGTCGATGAAATGCTGCGTTCCATAATTTAATGATAAAATTTGTAGAAAGAAGAAGAATATGTATAAGTTCACATCTAGCGGTGTTCATCTCGCCAGCGCTGCTAGCAGTCTAGCCGTCTAATAAGTGATATCTATCAGGGCCTTTATTCACTATCGTCAGTCCCAACGCGTTTCACAGATATGACAAGACAGCGGCGTGGAATCGAACAAAATAGTATTTAGAATACAATGTGACGTCACATGGTTTGAGCAAGGAATCTCATATTTCTTAGAGAATAAAGGCCCAGTTCTCCTTTCCATGATACGTAGATCCGTGCAGTACCTGTACTCCTCCATCTGCTCTGCGTTCACGACGCGGTCGAGGTTGGTCCTGCGGAGGCGCATCAGGTTCAGGTTCTCCTGTCCTATGACAGAGTCTACCTGGAGCTTCAACAGCCACGTCTCTTTTACCTGTAATACCAGTTTCATTAATTCAAGTAATCAATCTTTATAATAGACATAGAATTAAGGTCATCCGTTTTTCATAGATTTGTATTTCATTGACACCCACGGGGAGAGTTGGGGTGGTGAAATTGTAAGCCGGCACCACACGGCAATTCGGATAACGTCAAACAAAAACTTGACCGGAAAGTAAGCTTTTAAGTGACTTGCGTTTGTTTATAACTTTAAACTTCTGATAGGTTCATGGCGTTACTAGCCTCAATTATTATTTTTGTTTTGGAACCTAGGTAAACCTGCATGTCTATGATTCCTTTTTGCTGGTTCTAATGTATTTTAATTTGGATTTTTGCTTCGACTTCCTTTTTATTTACCCACGTTATTATTATTGTTAACTTGGCTTATTTTTACTAAACGGTGGTATTATGGTGGATGGCATGTTTTTCGTTACAATTTTGTTTTGTATTATACTAGCGGCCCGCCCCGGCTTCGCACGGGTATTAAACAAAAATTTCAGAAATTATACACACGAACACGATGGGTTTCACAGTTTTCATACGGATCTTTACTTTTTTTAACAGCATTGGGGTTTTTGACATTGACTCAACATTCCAAAACTGACACTGGCCATAGAGAAAAAGCAAGCACCGTGCGCTATACAACCTCTTTTTCTATTCTGACGCGCCATAATAGAAAAAGAGGTTGAATATACAGCCCACGGTTCAATTATTGAATTTTTCATGCGGATCCCTAACTTTTTTGAAAATATTATATAGCCTATGTTCATCACGGAAAATTAAGGATTCTAATGGTGAAAGAATTTTTTAACTCGGTCCAGTAGTTTCGGAGCCTATTCAATTCAAACAAACAAACATACAAACAATCAAATCTTTCCTCTTTATAATATTAGTATAGATAACACGATGAGTTTCACAGTTTTCATACGGATCCCTAACTTTTTCTAACAGCATTGGGATTTTTGACATTGACACGACACTCCAAAACTGACACTGGCCGTAGAGAAAAAGCAAGCACCGTGCGCTATACAACCTCTTTTTGTATTCTGACGCGCCATAATAGAAAAGAGGTTGAATATACAGCCCACGGTTCAATTATTGAATTTTTCATGCGGATCCCTAACTTTTTTGAAAATATTATATAGCCTATGTTCATCACGAAAAATTAAGGATTCTAATGGTGAAAGAATTTTTTAACTCGGTCCAGTAGTTTCGGAGCCTATTCAATTCAAACAAACAAACAAACAAACATACAAACAATCAAATCTTTCCTCTTTATAATATTAGTATAGATGATACTGTTGCAGATCCCACCCATCTCTACGAGGTATTTGAAATGAGATCTTGAGGTTCTTATCTCTTCCACTAGTAAACAAAAAACTGAAGTGAAGAAAAATCAATATAACTATTTTTTTTTTAAATAATTAACTGTATGAAATTTGACTTGTCTAAGTGCTTATTTTGTAAGCCTAAATAAATTAAGTAATTGAATCTGAATCTGTTAATAGCCAGCAGAAAGCAATGAACTTTATCTACACGTACACAGAGTTCAAAGTGTATTAGCCCGTGTGCATACCCTCTGATTGAACTTGAGTATCCCCTCGTTGAGCAGCTGCGCGAGCTTGCCGTACTCTGCGTGTAGCATGCTGCGGTACAGGTCGCGCTCCTGGTTCCGCACCCGCACCCGGGCCTCGTACTCGAACACGAGACGCAGGTCTTCCTCATTAAACTGCTCCGGCTCTTTGTCCAGCTGCAAGTTACATCATGCTTCTTATATTGCTTGTACCATGCTACTACTAGTAGCGATACGTTCACTGCTATTCACACCTCCCCCGAACAAATGATAGCAGTGTATGCGAACACTGAAGGAAGCTGCTGCTCTTCTTTCCGTTGCTTCTCTTACTCCCGAATACTCGAAGGGAATTAAGCACGTCTCAAGTCGCAACTTATGCAGTTTTTAATGAAAATCGGTAGTAGGTAGTAAACAAATAGTCATAATGACCTACTCAAATCCCAGTTGCGTTTCAGTATGCGGGACTAAGATGGCAATTACGACATCCTGTCCCTCTCCGCCCAAAACGGTGGGGAACTTACCCAAGCCAACCGAACGGCCGCTACCCGACGGACCGACTACGTACCGTATGTGCGCGTATGCGTCAAGTCTTTGCTGCACTTAAACTTGTAGCTGTATTACAAGGCAGTAGAGTACAGTATCGCTCACCATGCACTGCGGCATCGGTATCGGCTTCTTGATCTCTTCGTGCCAGAGCTTCTCCAGCACTCCGTCCATCATTTCCATCAGCGCACGTTCCTTGAAGTCATCTTTGGGCTGGGGCTCCGGTGGCGGGATGACCACTTGACTAGGGCTTATGTACGGCTCGATGTCACACTGGAATAGTGAGCTTGGAATTAGAATGGCTCAGCCCCGAGTGCGAATGATTATTATTTTATTAATACTGAGAATAAAGAGAAAAAATTTGACTGTTTGTTTGGCTCCGAAATTACTGGACCGATTCGAAAAATTCTTACACCATTAGAATTCTTACTTTTCTACTTTACTTTCTTACTTTTCTACTTTACTTTTACTTTTCCCTGAAGAACATAGGCTAAAGGATATTTTCAAAAATATTAGGGATCGCATGAAAAAACCAAGTTTGTGAAATACCCTTGCGAAGCCGGAGCGCACCGTTAGTTATTTATAACTTAACGCGAGAATTTTGAAAAATTTAAGAATGAGAAAGTTCGGTTGAAACAATTAGAAAGCTAATTGTTTCAAACAAATGCAAAACATAGAAAGCTCCGGTTTACAAGTAGGTAAGTATCTGACCTCCTCAGGCTCGACCTTGATGAGTTTGAGAGGCTCCTCCTCCTGCCGCCACTGCGGGTCCACGATCTGCATCGTGAGCTGGTGGTAGCTGCCGCGCAGCACAGACAGCTTGTTCAGCTCTGCACAACCACACCACGCATTCAAGTTACCGACAACACTTACCAGAGATTTAACACTTTACAAATAAGAGATAAATTGTTACAATAAGATGATTTATAATCTGAAGTTGGAGGGACACAGTACAAAAATTTGCATTCGAATAAGGGCTTGTAATCTTAAGATACCTACTTGACAATATGGCTTACCGCCAAGCTATAAGTGTTATTGAGCTTTTTTATCTGATGCCAATATTGCAAATATTTCTGCTGTCCGGCAGTGGTGCTTTCGAAATCTCAACAAAATTTAG
This sequence comes from Eupithecia pulchellata, assembly GCA_963931895.1. NCBI lineage: Eukaryota > Metazoa > Arthropoda > Insecta > Lepidoptera > Geometridae > Eupithecia > Eupithecia pulchellata. The sequence goes on from OZ007525.1 coordinate 835,166, forward strand.
ACCTGACCTGACCTTGAGTACCGCCTTAAGTGTGATACCACACCAGTAAGGAGATGCAGTTGATGGGATGAAACAGGTAGGACGAAGATGATACTAGGGTCAAAATCCTTTTCTTTTTTATTTCATTTCTAAATTACACTTTTTAATGGCTTCTATTCTAATACAAGTGTGAGAGATCTCTAAGCAGTTGAAATAAAGACAGTGACGTGACGTCGAATTAAGAACATGTCGTCATTTTCTAAAAAGTAACAGGTATATATTGACTAACTACATCAGGTACCTTCACTTCCTGTTTAAACTGTACGTACTCGTTTCAAATCATGTCAAAAATGTGCTTTATCTTTACCTCGCTAAAGAAAACTACGATGTAAATGCGTACTATGTAACTTTGTGCTGAAAAAACTACTACTACTGTGTGAGTGTTGAGCGTGTATGTGAATCGTCGTACAATAAGCACAAGAATGGAACCTTCGATAATGAATCGGAGTCGTGCGTTCCTCTCCATGACGAGGCCGACCTCTCTCCTCTTCTGCGTCATCAGCTCATCGAACTGCTTGTTGAACCACAACCGCATATTCTGGCCGTTCAACTATAACCAGGTGTACGTAATGTACTGTGGAATGTTCTAGTACTACCACGAGGCTCGTCACCTCCTATGCACGTGATGCACGGTATGGAGACACGGACGGTTTATCGATTAGCTAGTTCTCGCGCGAGGCCTTATAACCAGAGCAGAAGAACAATCGCACGATTTTCGATTATTGCTTGTCACTTAAATGGAAGCTCAATTGCGATGTATTAAGATGTTGATGAAATATTACAAAAAGAATTAAACTTAATGGATTTTAAAAACTCTTTTGAACATTTCAAGAGTTTTTAAAATAGCTTTGTTTTTATATCTCAATCAATGAAACGTGGCGCGTTTGACCTTGAGTTCTTTTACCATTTTCCAAAAAAGTATAATTTTTAGAGACTTCTCTATATTTTACAGTGAAATGTACCATGCGTTTATATAAACGCATGGTAAGTACATTTCACATTGATCGCTCTGCAAACTTTATAGATAGAGAGGGGGAATGGAAAATTTTTGACTGTTTTGGGATGTACAAATCGATACCTCTTATTTGATACTACTTTTGACTTTGTAGGTTTCTTTTAAAATTTCCATTACAGTATTTGTACAGATCTTCATTTCTAATCTTCTTCATTTAAATCTATATATGCGCAAGAAATGTATTATTTAGGTTATTTTAATCAGGAGTGTACATGATAATTATATAAATTTAATCAAATCTTTTTTGGTTTAGTAATCGTTTGCCGGGTGTGTACCTTGACAGTTTGCTGCTGCCAGCCCATCTGCATGAAGCTGAAGGCCAGCGCCTGCGGCACGGCGTAGCGCGGTACGGCCACGTAGCGGTGCGCGCCGGAGCCCGCCAGCACGTGCGGCTGCCGCTCCTCCTCCTCCGAGGAGGCGTCCTCCTCCACCGCCATCGCGGACATCTGGCTCGTGTTGGACTTGCGAGCGTCGCGCATCGACATTGAGGACATCGCCAGCGGCGCCATCCTGTAAACACGACTCATTATAGTAGCGATATTTTTATCGTTATTACATTTTGCTAGCAGATATCTAATTTCTAGCTTTGTTTTATATCGTAGGCACCACTAGGTCAGTACGGATAGCTATCGATGCTGGAAAAATGTCGCCCTGGAGAGCATCTTGAGCCTCCCGCAGCCAACATCTACTATTTTCGCAGGTTACTCACACCTCCAAAGCGTGGAATCCGCGGGACACCAGATCCCTGATCATGTCTCTGTACCTCATTATGACTAGCCTTCCGACGACGCAACAAATAGTGGTCGCAGTCCTGAGATGCCATCTCCCCACGCCTTGTGACCGCTGCAAAATCTATTCTCTTTGAGATACATACACTAAATTTGAATGGTCTGCACTCAGGAACACGTTTACACCAACTCAGCTGTCGCAGTTTCTTCGGGGAAAGTAGCCGTCGCGATGGCGCTTTAGCACTCTTTGAGGAAAACCTAAATCCAGCAGTAGACTAAGGTAATTATCGAGGAGGCAGCAGGTGTATAACAATATAAACCTACTGTTCAAGACTGACGACAACGTCAAGTGCATGCTCATCCCAGGGTCGGAACAGGTCTATGTCGTTCTCCATCTCCAGCGTCCGCAGGGCCTCCGTCTGCTGCAGCTCCAGCCACGTCGGCAGCTGGTGGGGAGCCGGTAGGACTGCGTAGTTCTCCACCTGTGGAGTAGTGGGAGAGTCAGTTCCCTTGAAAACTGCGGCTTTGCTCCTCAAAAACCTGAATACTCAAACACAACTCTCGTGATTTGTTAAATTTTACTTTCATACAAAATAATCTCAGCTGTTTTATTTTAATAAATCGTTATTGATTTGTAACTGTAGACAAAAAAATTAGCTAACGATTTTCTTCTATAATCCTAATCCTGTTTGCTCTATTCATGTGGATATTTCATAGCAAAACTAGATACTTTTAAGAAGGAACGCCTAACTTCATAATATGACAATGATTTAGATAAAAAAATTAAACTTCAAATCGTTCTTGATAACATGATGACCACAACTGTATAGGTTTATTACATATATTGCTTGTTTATTGACCACATAAAATAGTTACGGGTCTGTCTGAAGTTGTTATAAGGGTGTACAGATGTCTAAAACTCTTGAGTAGTTAACCGTTTTTGAGAGGTAAAATACATACATGATAGTAAGAGAAGATGGCGAACAGTTTGACTCTAGGCGTCAGCATGGTGTCCCAGCAGTGGGTCTTGATCCAGAACGTCACTTTGTCTTGCGCCCGTATACGCGCTTCAATGTTCAGACGGATTTCTTCTCTTTCCCTCTCGGCCTTGAAAAAAAATGTAAGCATTTCATTCTAACCTACTTTGTAAGGGTGCACGTTCACCTGAAGTATCGGATGATTCGCACAGACCACATCAAACAGTTTTTTTAGCATAATACCGGGTATGTCCCCTTTATTTGTAGCAACAGAATGATGACATCTGCACTAAATGGATCGCCGCCACTCCTGAGCGATCATCTCTTCGTACGGTGCGGATCAGTGGACACACTTGTATGGCAAACAATGAAAACAAAAATCTGTTTGATGTTGTATCGTAACCGTATCATTTGATCCGGTCGGTGCGGATCGTTCGATGCTGGCAGGTGAACGCGCACCCTTATGGTTCATGTGCAGATAGAACTTAGCCGAGAGCTGATGCCGAGGTAGCTCCGCGATGTTTCTTCTAGACGTTCCACCATCTAGTTTTGTACTGTACCTTCTAGAAAATTCTAACCTGCTTGTTCCGTTCCTTCTTATGCTCCATGTGTAGATTGAACTCCGCGAGTGAGAGCTGGTGCAGAGGAACCTCCGCGATGTTCTCTTCCAGCAGCGCCACGAGCTGCTCCTGCGCGAGGTGGAATCCTCTGACGACCTCTTCGCGCTGCTTCTTGAAGTCCATCGCCTCTTGGCGCACCTTCTGGTCCTCTTGGAGCTCCAGGTAGTTTTCTGAAAAATTAGAATAAGAATGCATGTTATTTATTAGCAAGGGTTAGTAAAACATATACTTAAAATTCAATGTGAATAATAATAATTATTATTATTCCACTTCATTTATATATCTCGCAAAAAATACATCTTTAAAGGTATATTATACCTTTAAAGATGTATTTCTTTTTGTTAATGATATAAATTAACTTTCGCATAAATGCGAAAGTTTGTGCCGCTGTGAAGATGTTTTGTGCTAAGAATACGACAAAACTACTGAATGGATTGATCTGAAACGCCCGCGAAACGCTTGCTGACTAAAATTGTATAAGTGTAAGACTATAAGAGTAAATTTATTACAGTAACATAGTGAACATAATTTTCATGTCCAGGCCGGACATGAAAATGATGTTGGTAGGTCATACAATACATGCAATACATACAATAAACGCGTTACAGTGAAATTTTCGATAATATTTGTCTTGTTTCATGTATTATATTAGAATAGAATATGTATCTTTAATAATTGTATAATAATAAGATGTTATTAAAACACTCACTGGCATGATTCTCGTTGATATACAAGAAGTTGCTGCTTTCGTCTAGTAGCGCGACGTCAAATAGCGGTCTCTCTACGACGACCTTGCAAAATAGAGAAGTTTACTGTATCGGGGACTTGCTCTATGTACCCACATCATGACCAACCAATGCTAAACATGCTTTCTAAGCGAAGAGCTTTTACATAATCACCATGATTGGCAAGTGGATGGTGATCGCAGTGAAGATAATGAATAATACACTGAATGAAGCTGCTGCCCTTTCTCCGATAGGTTGATAATGGAAGTACCAAAATACATAGACAAGAGACATAGGATAGGTAGGTGACAATACAAACTTTGTCTTTCCGGAGCATAGCGAGCGCCACCGTCAGGTTACCCCCGAGCGTGGCGATGCAGTTGATACCGCTGTCGACCACGGCTGACTTTATGCCCTTCTCGTAGCGGTGGGATGCGGCCAGCTTTAGCTCTGAGGATACACATTTTATGCACTTATTACATTTATAGGTATGTATCTAGGTAATGTTTGAGAGACACAATTACTATTGTGTTTTCTCAAGCAGGGCGTGGCAAGAAGTACGTACTAAGAGTGGAAGTGAAAAATAAAAAATTTAATGTTGGAATATATTAAGCTTTAGGGTCAGAATGGAATCATCAATAGCAAGACGCAAACACATTAAAAACTTTGTAATACTACACTGGGAATATGACATAGTGTACAAAATCGTCTTGCGACTGCCATAAAGACTGAATAAATCTTCTTTCTCAGGACACTTAGGTCCACTGCTGAATGTGGCTCCTCATACAAGGGGCGTTTTGATATAATCATCACCCTTTACAGACGGATTAGTTTGACTTTCCTCTGATAGGTTTTCTAAGTGACCTTTGACGTAAGGGTTGAGTCGGATTGCAGGAGTCGATTACGCCGCGACCACGGTCCCTGTCAAATCGATGCCATGTAATGCAGGTATCCCGAGGAATATAGAACAGTTATACCATATTTGTCAGGAGCGTCCGGCTGCCTGAGTATGACTCTGCCGTCGTACCCGAAGGTCAGCAGCGCCGTGTCGATGAAGAACCCGTCGAACTTCTTTATGTCGTGCCCCACCTCGATGATGGCCTCTATCTTCACGGAGACCGTCACGCCTTTCTGTTAAACGGACAGTTTGTGACTGTACTCTCTACCACTGTTGCCCTCAACACTTTGTGGGCTTTCTTATACAACATAAGTGATTCCGTACAGGTAACCAACGGCGTAGTATTTATTACCGATTCTCTTTCTTACCTACATAGATTCATGAGCTGTATAAATCTGCAACTGGGAGAGACTTGGGAATAAACTCATATGCACAGAACGGATTAAATATGGTAAATAAGTGGCTGTCACTAAACTATGTGTTTATAGTTCTAAATCTTTGTAAAGGTTCTATTAGTTGTAACGGTTCGTCAATTATAGGTACATCTTAAAAATAGTCATGAAACAGCATAAATTACTGATGTCTTATAAATATGATTGTTTTAGGAATGATTTTTCGGTGATTTTAAGCAATGCATAATTTTCATTTAATTTCATATTAAACTAATAACTGGCGCAAAAGCTAAGCCAACAGTTTGCCGGCCACATTGCCGGACATATCGTGAACGCAATAAATTTATTTATTTTAACATGTTAAAGCTACATCATTTAGTGGCCGTCCACTGCCTGGTCGATCACCTACTTATGAGCTTATGTATATAAATAAAGCGACGTGACAGGTTTTTTTTATAAGTGATAGGTCACTGGTTGAGTCACCTCGCCGCCCAGCTTGCAGATGTGGTAGTTCCTGGAGAGGTGCGGGATGGCCAGCACGTGGTCTCTCTTGGCCAGGGGCAGCAGCCGGCTGTACGGACCCTGCATTTTGCCCGCGAACTTGTTATCTTTGCCAGTTATTGCGTTGATGACGATTATACGCTCCCCTGAGAGATAATGAAACAGAAACTTAGAGCACATATACATATAGGTCGCACGCATCACGTAAAAAGAACGAGTAGTAATATGATAATGTTGCACTCCTATAAACAGTAACAAGAAGCATCTGCAGAGCTTGTGTTACAGGACCTCGATGCTTATCAGATTTACCTCATCAAATCATACCTAGATCCTAAGACCTAGGTATAGTTTGATGAAAACTTAAGGCACCGCGTTATTCTAGTAAGATGTTTTGATATTAATTTTTGGACGCGAATAGTCTTAAAAAAAACCGCCAACACTCACCCAGAGCGGAATTAGGGCGGATAAGATAGTGTTGTGTGTATGTGTGGTTGTGGTCTCACCGATGCAGTACTTGTCTGAGTAGAGCACGAGGCTGAAGGCGCGCAGGGCTCCGCCCACCGGCATCAGCAGGCAGTCCGCCAGCCCGCGGCCCAGCTCCGCGTACCGCACCACGCTTAGCTTGCTGCTATTAGACACCTGAAATGTTTTACACCAGAAACTCTCTCGTGACTCCTGTTATTTCCAATCATTTCTCAATTTGATTCATAATAATTGATCGTTTAGTTTAAAAGTTACACCATTTGTTGAGATAGGGGTCGTCAGAGCGAAAAAAGTTTATGAACGCTATAAAAAAATAATAGATATTTTTTAACACTTTATTCATCGGTAAAATAGGGCGTCAATTTGATATGAGCGTCAAGAGTAGTCAAAATAATCTGGAAAACATAAAAGCAATTTGATGTACGCAGTTCGAATCATCATATTGTTGTAAGCACACAAGGCGTTCCAAAAATCTTACTACCTACTGTTTCATATTTATATTAGCAGTCAGGGTGTTCAAAATTTTCTTAGCAAACAAAGCTCTCAAAGGTACCTAGTATGCAAACTCTTGAGTGTGTATTTGAAATGACATTGATATTTTTTTAAGGTACATATTATGCACAGATGACAACTTTGAGATCTTTACTTGCTAAGATGATTATGAATAGGGCATGCATTCCGAAATTCCGGAATTTCGCAACTCCGGAATCTCGGATAGTTTTTTACTATATTTCAATTCCGGAATTGAGACGAATATCGTAATTCCGATATTAATAAAAACAGTGATCCCAACTACCTTAATCCTACACATGCCGTGTCCTCCGAGCTCGAAATAAACGTTTCATCGTCTCATGCTGACGAAGACGTTGCAGTTGATGAACCAACTCTGCAAGAGCAGCTACACAACGAACTGGATAGATGCAAAAAAAGTCACAAGAATCTAAGGACCAGTTTAGAACTTGCAGGGTTCGTGAAAGTAGAGTAATAAATTTATTATAACTGAGGACAACGAGGTGTTCATCTAGCGTGTAGCGTTTGTGTTTCGAAAGTAAAAGAGTATTTTCGAGTGCAAACTACATTTGTAACAGACTTAGAAGCTCGCTCTCTGACAAAATGCTAGGTGCATTGTTATTCTTGAAAACGCACTACCAAGAACAGCGTTTCCTCTCAAAGTTAAAATTCTGAAAGTCAAGTGTTAATCTTTTTCACAGTCTATTACCAAATTAATATTGTTGTGTTCATTATTAGCAGAGATAGGAATAATATGTATTGCAATTTAGGGTTAATGACCTCAAACATTATCAATGGTATGGATACGCCCCGAAATTCCGGGAAAAAGATCGAGAATGGTTTATGTTACACTTACACTGTCGGTATTTCGTAAGTTTCTTTTATAAAATGTAAATATTTTACTAACGGTAAGTTAGATTATTAGGATAAACAAAACGAACGAACTTCGTTACTGTCTAACCCCCGTTTTCACTTATCGCCGCCTTCGTGAAGTCGAAACAATGCATTGCAATGCATCCATAATATTTTTAGTTTGAGGCTCCGGCGACGGATGAATTTCCCATACATCACCATCATCATCATCACCAGCCTATAACAGTCCACTGCTGGACATAGGCCTCCCCTAATGAGCGCCATAGATGGCATTATCATTTGGGGGTTAATGCCCATAATCCCCACGCTGGGCATGCGGGTTGGGGATCGCAGTTCGCTGGAGTTGTTCTGCAGAGGGCGCTGCTGCCCGCCCCCCGGTGTGTTTCCCTTAGTCGCCTCTTACGACACCCACGGGAAGAAATGGGGTGGTGAAATTCTATGCCGGCACCACACGACATACAAATATACCTAATACCAAAATGATTTGTATTTTGAGCATATTTTCGCCATGATCTGATATTATTTGTAATAGTATTTATCTAGGTTTCTACCACAAGCTATATTGAAAATACTTACCTATCGACACAAATAATAGGAAAACTAGTTTTCCTTGATTAAATCCGGTTTCACTTCAATTTAATTTCAGTTAATTATTTATAAAAATTGTGGTTGAAACCTACATTAATACAATTTTAAAACAAATAATAGCAGATCATGGTGAAAATATGCTCAAAATACAAATCATTTTGGTATTATGTTTGTATATATTTGGGAAATTCATCCGTGTCGCCGGAGCCTTAACTAAAAGTAAATATCAATATGGCGGCAAGTTTCGTTGATAATACGATGAATTGATAATATCAATCTTATTATTGTATATTTAAAATATTATTTTACATAGTACAAAAAATACGAATAATAATTTCACATTCAATTCCAGGGACTTGTGGCATGTCCATGTTCAGATAACCTTCCCTATGAAGTCTCGGCAAATTGCACTAGGTACCTATTCCTATCACCGATTATTAGTTTCATATTAGTTTATGGAAGTTTTAAAATGTGAAACTAATATTATTCGTTTTTTATCGTAAGATTTTGATAACTCCTTAATAGATTAAATGACTGTCAATATAACACATTCAGTTGACTCGATCCCTTCCTCAAAATAAAAAGTGCCAATACCGGAACCAGTTTCGGAATTCCGAAATTAAGCCTCCAATATCGGAACTCAGTTCCGGAATCGAAAACATTCCGATATTGCATGCCCTAATTATGAACACCACGGCTCCGAATATAAATATGAAACAATTCAAAGATAAGATATTTTGAACACGTTGGATGCTTACAACAATATAATGATTCAAAATGCGTACATCAAATTGGTGTTATGTTTTTCAGATTATTTCGACTACTCTAGCCGCACATATAAATTTGACGCTGACTGTACTAACTCTTATTTTAGTATTTGCACTTTATGCAGACTCACACTATATTTGCTTTGAAAACTATGTAGAATTCATTAGTGTTTCTTATTACCCTTAAGTCTCTACCAAAATCACATCCCAACAAAGAAAAAGCCAAATCCTAAATTCTTTTAAAATTAAAATATCCAAATTCACCCTTCAATATTTTCAAACATATATGAAGACAACTCACATTCAAAATGAAAATGTGTCCAGCAGCCATGGCCGCCGCTATGATCTCCGCCCCCGTGCTGGAGAAGACGACCCTCGACACAACCTGATGCGTGAGGCACATCCGGTCCGCCAGCGTCAACCGGAACCTGTCCTCGACCGTCTCCAGTCGGTACAGAGACATGCCGTAGTTGTTCTCGAAGCAGCCGAATATGCATATGACGCGATCCACGGGACTGCACTCGAAAGATATGTCCTCGCCTTCTATAAATTTCATTAGCACCTAAAAGTAAACAGCACAGTTAGTACAGTTTAGAAACACACATAATTTAATGAGTACGATATGAGTTGAATTTATAGCAATATTTTCGGGCAGAAACTAGAACGGTCTTCATAAATATATTTTTAATAAATTTTTCTTAATATAGGTACTTAATATTTATATTTTAATTTTTAAAGCGATTCCCATCAAATAGAGATTCATACCAACTTCCCGGAGAGTAATTCGTAAATGCAAAGAGCTCCCTTGTCGTTAATCGTGACTAAGTATTCGAAGTCCGGGGCGACCATCTGGATTTTCTTGATATGTCTGAAATTTTAAAGCAAGGGTGAAGCGTTGATGCTTTGGCACAAGAAACGAAGGAATTAGTGTGGAACCTTTAATCGAGCGAGCGATTCAAACAAATATCTCAACGGCTTGTTGGTCGCTCCGGCACTGTACAGTGAGGATGAGGATGTACTTAAATGTTGATTCGAGGAAAATTCTTGAATCTATATAATATGTCTGAGCCCTTCCATTTGATTCTCGACGTATCGAAAGGAGACGTAATCATGACGTCATGTTTTTGATTGGGTTTGTCACAAGCAACCATACATTTACGCAAATAACCAAAAAATTACGTGATGTCTCCATATTATCGACGACCTCTGTGGCACAGTGGGCGAAGGTCCGCCTGCGAAGCAGGAGGTTGCAGGTTCGATTCCCGCCTCAGGAAAAATATTTGTACGGTATGCAGATTTGTTCAGGGTGTTCTGGTAGTTTTCTATGTATAATAAAAAATATTTTATATGTAATAATAATGTATTATCCAGTACCCTTAAGACAAGCTCTGCTTAGCTTGGGGTTAGATGATGCTGTGTGGATTGTCCGGCATATTATAGTAATGTAGATGTCGAACAACACCTCTGTTTGTAGCAGAGAGGCGTGACCCGCAGCTGGTCCTCCGCGCCGGCCGCGAGCCGACACAGCAGCCCGCTCTCCGTCCACAGCGCCGCCACGTCGCACTGCGAGTTGCACACCAGCTGCGCCACCGCCTCGCGAGGCACGTACGAGGACACCACCTTCCATTTGTTGTCACACTTCTTCAACCACTGGGGACACATTTCATGTTTCTTTTTATTAGTCTATTGAGGGACAATTTTGTACATTTTAGTTTAGTTTAAGTACCTACTTGCTTGTATTTTTATTTTTCTTTACCTGAGCCCCTACCCTCTAAATATAACGTAACCCCTTACGAACAACTAAAGTTAGGAAGCGAAGGATACCACCAAATAAAATACGGGTCTGTCCGTAGTAAAATCATAAGATTTTAGTCAAGAAAAAAGCTAGGTATAATGTGGGCTAGTGTAGGGCAGACTCACCCGCAGACAGTTATCGGGACAGTAGATGAGTATTCCGTTGAGGAAGGCGCAGAGGCGCGGCGTGCCCGAGCCGGCGTGCGGCTGCGACCACTCCACTGACGTCACCATGCCGATGCCATCTGATAGGACCTGGTGCAAATCATCATCATCATCAACCTATGTAAGTCCACTGCTGGACATAGGCCTCCCCTAATAAGAAAATTGGGGAGGCAAATTAACAAATCACTATCTACTATAGTAACTCTTTCTTGGCCCAAATTCAAGGTCAGTAGTCCTGTTATGAGAAAATCAATTACAACTTATTTCTTATTTATAAATAACTAGCGGTCCGCCCCGGCTTCGCACGGGTATTAAACAAAAATTTCAGAAATTATACACACTAACCCGATGGGTTTCACAGTTTTCATACGGATCATAAAAACAGGTATAAATGTTCGATACTTATCTAGACCAAATGATTCCATTGAGCAGATGTGGCTGTCGACTCGTGCTAATGGATATCGGGTGGTAATAGGCACCGCGTATAGACCTGAGTGGGTGAGGGTGGATACGTTTATTGAGGCTATTTCCGATTCAATTAATAGTTTTTTTGATACTGACTATATAGTATTTTTGGGCGATATCAATATTAACATGCTTGCAAAAAACGAGACCAATACAATAAAATTCACTCAGTTTCTTGACTACATGAATCTTTCACAGTACGTTTCTCAACCGACGCATTTCACGTCACATAGCGAGAAGTTGTTAGATGTGGTATGTACAAACGCCCCTGTGCGTTGTATCTCAGTAAACAACATAACTGGTGGCAATGGCCACGCTATGATAAATATTACCTTGTCCTTAAAGACACCTAAAGTTAAACCTCGGACTTTTGTTTTTAGGCCTATTAATCGAATTAACCTCGGCGACTTCAATAGTGATTTGTACTCAATTAACTGGGACGAAATAAAAGCATTGACTTCTGTGGACTTAATGGTTGCTAAGTTTAATTTCGAAATTATTTCACTTTATGATAGACACGCGCCAGTTAAAAAAATTTTAGTAAGGAACGATCATTCATTGCCCTGGGTTACCGATGTGTGCAAGCTCATGATCGACGAACGTAATAAGGCTCATGATGCGTTCCGCAAATCTCGTTCTGAGCAGGACGAAAAATATTATAAGGAGCTTAAAAGTCTTGTAACTCGTAGTATTGCTAGTGAGAAACGTGCCTATTTTGACAACTTAGTAAATTCTAATCTAAATAATAGTAAATCCTTTTGGAAAAACCTAAAGAGTAAAATATTAGTAGACGCCAGTAAAGATAAATCCTTGCCATCGCATTTTCATGACCCTGATAACTTAAATGACCATTTTTTAAGAGTGCCAGGAGATAATATTGTACCTGATACTGAAATGTATTTCTTTAAATACAATAAATACTCAGCCGCGTCTTTAGAGCTCGCACCAATAACCTCAACTGATGTATCTAGATTAATTTTATCAAGTAAGTCTAATGCAATCGGTGATGATGAAATTAGTAGAGACATGATATTATTTTCCCTTCCTTGCACTTTAGACGTAATTACAGAAATTATAAATAAATCAATTTCAACAGGTGTGGTGCCCAGCCAATGGAAAAGAGCTCTCGTCACACCTATACCTAAAATCAATAGCCCCACTGAATATAAAGATCTTCGACCAATAAGCATATTACCGTTTCTCTCGAAGCTACTTGAAAAAGCAGTCTGTAGCCAGCTAACAAAATTTGTCGAGATTCATAATATTTTGCCTTCTTTTCAATCAGGATTTCGGAAAGGTCGGGGTACGGCGACAGCTCTCCTGGACGTCACTGACAATGTGTTAGCGGAGCAAGATAGAGGTCATAGTACAGTCCTTACTTTGTTAGACTATTCACGTGCCTTCGACTGTCTTAATATTTCTCTTCTTCTGGCTAAGTTGTCTTACTATGGTCTAAGCGAGAGATCAGTTAGATGGTTTGAAAGTTACCTGGATGGTCGCACACAGTCTGTTAAACTGGTCAAAGATGACGGATCTGTTGTGTGCTCACGTCCTGCACTTGTTGATCGTGGCGTCCCGCAGGGCTCGATACTAGGACCCCTCCTCTTTATTATATACAGTGCGGATCTTCCTAAAGTCATTAAAAATTGTATGTTCCATTGTTACGCGGATGATGCCCAGATTTATGTGTCTGATTCGCCAGATAAGCTACCGCTAGCCGTTTCTCTACTAAATGAAGACTTGAATGCAATTTCCGACTGGTCCATGCGTAACGCTCTCGTACTAAACCCAGTTAAATCAAAATATATGATTTTGGGTACGAAAAAACAAATTGCTAAAATACGTAGTAATCTAGATGTAAAGATCCATGGAGTCTCGGTAGATCGAGTAGATGAGGCGCGGAACTTGGGTGTTATCTTCGATAGCCAGCTTAGGTTCGAGAAACACGTACTTAGTCTAGTGAAAAATTGTTTCTTTAGACTAAAGGTACTTTACAACATCCGGAATCAGCTCTCAGAGGCTTCACGCATAGCTCTCTGCGAAGCTCTGATCCTTTCTAGGTTGAATTTTGGTGACATAGTGTATGGTCCTAGATTACTGGTTCGGACCCAGCAAGTGGTACAGCGAGTGCAGAACGCATGTTGCCGATTTTGTTTCAATATTCCGCCCCGGTGTCACATTACCCCTTACTTGAACAAAATGTCCATGCTCAATATGGAATCGCGTAGAGAGTTGCACCTCGGGGGGTTGGTTTTTGATGTTGTAAAATTCAATAAACCCGAATACCTGCACTCTAAGTTAAAATTTAAAGATATGACTCGAGGTCTCCGGTCAATCACATCTGCACTCTCATATCATAACCATAAAACAGCAGCGTTCAAAGGTAGTTTTCGGTATCTGGCAACGAAGTGTTGGAATAATATACCTCCACCCTTACGTAATCTCAACACTAAATTCACTTTTAAATTACATCTCAAACTCTTACTCTTACAAATACAAAAAGAGGGTATTCCGAAACGCTTCGTTTGCCAGAGATAGGAAGCACTCTGTTTGCTGCTCTTTTTCCTAAATTGTTCGTTGGTCCAGCCAAAGACTAATATACTTCCGACAATATAATACCGCCAAATAACAACAACACTGCACAGTCATTTATTTGTTTTTATTTGATTGATCCCAAATTATAATTTTTTTTTTTAATATTATGCAACCAGACATTATTTATTTTGTCAGTGTTTCGTTCTTCTGGTCGCCTCAAGGGGTAATACTGAAAATCAGTGTTTTGCTCCTCGAGCAAAGCTTTTAGCTGAGTTATTGCCTTTTTGACGGGCTGCAGCACACACGCAATCTTCTAAATGTCATCTTTTTAATTTTTTTATATGTACCTACTTTTTACTTATTGTTTACTGTAACTCATTGTTCTCTAATTTATCTGTGTTATTTATGATGTGCCTTTTTGTTTTGTAACCTTTGTAACATGTGCTGTAGTTGTCAAATAAATGTATTATCTATCTATCTATCTATCCCTTACTTTTTTAACAGCATTGGGATTTTTGACATTGACTTGCACTCCATAACTGACATTGGCCGTAAAGAAAAAGCAAGCACCTTGCACTATTGTATATTCAACCTCTTTTTCTATTCTGACGCGCCATAATAGAAAAGGAGGTTGAATATACAGCACACGGTTCAATTATTGAATTTTTCATGCGGATCCCTAACTTTTTTGAAAATATTATATAGCCTATGTTCATCACGGAAAATTTAGGATTCTAATGGTGAAATAATTTTTCAAATCGGTCCAGTAGTTTCGGAGCCTATTCAATTCAAACAAACAAACAAACAATCAAATCTTTCCTCTTTATAATATTAGTATAGATGTATTGTGTAAAATTTGATTTGTCTAAGTGCTTGTTTCGTATGCCTGAATTAAGTTATTGATCGCTGCGGCCGTGTGGTTCGCACAGCACAGCAGACAGTGATTGCATTAAATAGGAACTTTTTCAAAAGTGTTCGTTTCGTTACGCCATCATCATTTCTTAGATCTGGCACTTCACTCTGTTGACTCCATTAGGTTATGATGACGAGTTTACAAGCATGCGGCAGTTACGTTTATATTCTTCTTAAAGTTTGTTTTGGGAATACTATGTCAAATATTCGATATGTGTTTCACACCAAGAACCTATACAACGTTTTATTGGGCACCCGTGCGAAGCCGGGGCGGACCGCTAGTAAGATATAAACTCACAATATAAAGGTTGGCGTCCTTATCGATAGCATAGAGCTGTCCCTCCGTGGTCCAACAGACGCCGATAAGCTTGGGCTCGGACACCTCCCAGCCCTGGACCTCCTTCTTAGTCCTCTTCATGAGGAAGCAGCGCTTGTAGCAGAGCGCCACCTCCCACACGCTCAGCCCGCCGCCCCAGCACTGGCAGACCAGCATGTGCGTGCGGCTGCACCTAGGGCACGGACCGACATTCTACTAGGATACTTACGTTAACAGCTAGCGCACATACCTCCACTCATGAACCGATAGGTTCATGCCTCCACTGCTAAATATGGACAAACAAGGATTGCATGGAAGGGTTTGCTATCATCACCATGCTTGGCTGGCGGATTGGTGATCGCATTAAAGGTTCTAAAAATACACGGAAGGAAACTGTTGCTCTTCCTATATTAGCTAGGTAGCCTTCCTTTACTACATCGATGGGCTTGAAGGTTTCTTACGCCACGAATATCACGGACTCGCTACAAGGCTAAGGGAAAACCAAGGTTATTTTGTTGTTTTACTTTTGAGCGTCTTGGATCTACCAGGTCTTACACAGCACAGCACACGTAATTTTAAATCTCTGATCTGTCCAGTCCAAGAGTCTTATAAGGTCTACTAAAGGACAGAAAGCACAACAAGTTTTGACGTTTTAATACACTCACATATAGATCTGTGACCGTCGCACCACCCCCGTGGGTACGGAGATGAGACGCTGCTGCGTGCGCCAGCTCCACACAGACATCACGTAGTTGGGGAACCCGGAGAACGCTGCCACCAGGTCGTTTTCCATCATGCATAGACCCTTGTATCGGTTAACGTCCATATCTATAGATATAATTAGGTTTATTCAAACATAAGACATCACTGTGTTATCTTTGGTTGGGTATTTATCATCTACGTTGCTTCCTATAGACGATATCTCTGGAGCGGTGGACGAAGGTCCGTCTGCGACATGTATTTATTTTAGTTATAGGAATTTCAAACACGGTTTTAATATTATTTATGAATAAAGATGATTATTATGACTCAAGAGGTTGCGGGTTCGATTCGAGCCTCGGACATATGTTTGTAAGATCTACAGATAAATTATTCAGAATGTTCTGGTCGTTTTCTATGTATAATAAAAATAATAAATAATATCTATCTATATAATATTATGTATTATATAATGTGTATCAGTCATCTATCTTGTACCATAACATAAGCCTTGTTTAGCTTGGGCCTAGGTGATGCTGTGTGGATTGTCCAGAATGATATATTTATTTATTATTCACTCCAAATCACGCCTCAGTTATTGTCTAGAAGCTTCCCTCATTTTTTAGGGTTTTGCCATCGGTTGCAAAACCCTTATGAAATCGCTTTGGGTCTGTTTTGTGTTTTGAATCCTTAATATCTCAGAAACTACTGCCGCTATTGACTTGAAATTTGAAATAATAATACATTTTGTGCGCCCGCACATATTTATAGAAAAATAAATGAAAAATCAAAATGAAGATTTTCCATACAAATTTTGAAATCGAAATTTTAAATGGAACGTACAAAGTCAAAATTGGTATCAAATGAAAGGTACACGTTTGTAGATTTCAAAATAGTTTTGGAAATTTTGGTAGATTTTATACTTTTTAAAATATTTTGAAAAAGGTCAAAAAAATTACCGTTCCCCCCCCCTTATCTCCGAAGATTGCAGAGCGATCGACGTGATATGTACCAAGTGTTTGTAGATATGTATCTATATTTTAAAGGAAAAATATAGAGAAGTCTGTAAAAATAATAGTTTTTGAAATATGGTCGGGAGGAAAAAGGGCGGGAAAAATTTCTGAAGGGCTGACTACCCCACCGAGTTGGATATCAAATGAAAGGTATTGGCTTGTACATTCCAATACAGTTTTTGAAATTTCGATAAGTTTTATACTTTTCGAAATATTTTGAAAAAGGTCGAAAAATTGACCGGTACCCCCCCCCCCCCCTATCTCCGAAGATTGCAGAGCGATCGATGTGATATGTACCAAGTGTTTGTAGATATGGATCTATATTTTACAGGAAAAATATAGAGAAGTCTGTAAAAATAATACTTTTTGAAATAAGGTCAATAAAAGGGCGGGAAAATTTTCTAAAGGGGTAACTACCCCACCGAGTTGGGTATCAAATGAAAGGTATTGGTTTGTACATTCCAATGCAGTTTTTGTAATTTCGATAAGTTTTATATTTTTCGAAATATTTTGAAAAAGGTCGAAAAATTGACCATCCCCCCCCCCCCCCCCTATCTCCGAAGATTGCAGAGTGATTGATGTAAAATGTACTAAGCGTTTGTAGATATAGATCTATATTTTACAGGAAAAATATAGAGAAGTCTGTAAATATAATACTTTTTGAAATATGGTCAAAAAACTAATTTTCATACAATGGGGGCTATTTCATTGAGAGTTATATCAAATCAAAGGTATGGATTTCGACAATTCAAAACAGGTTTTGAAAATCGTCTAAATTTCATACTTAGTGAAATAGGTTGAAAAAAGCCGAAAAAAATTGTAGGTACCAACCCACTTACCTACCCACTAATCTCTGTAGTAACTGTAATAGGAGTATCCTATATAATCCACACAGTATCATTTACCCACAAGCTAAGCAAAGCTTGTGTTATTGGTATTACTACGATAGCTGTTATACTTAATAAAGTATAAGTATCACATTAGATGATTTATTTTTGTGTACAGAAAAGGACTAGAACACCCGAAAAAATTATCTGAAGATCCTACAAATATTAGTCCCGAGGCAGGAATCAAACCTCAACCTCCTGCGTTGTAAGCCCACCGCGCCAAGAGGTTGTCATATATGTACGTACCTACCTAAACGACAAAAGTTCAAAACCCTCGGCGCGCGAGTTACACTCGCACTTGTCGTACTTGTTCTATTATACATCGCGCAATCGTGATCCTGATCCACTATTGTACATGAAGATTTTAACCAATTCATCCCACTACCTACGACATATTGATCTGATGCGCCGCCGCCGGATCTGAGTGTCAGTCACTCGGAAAAACTTTTGTCCACATGTAATTGAATCTGAATCACAGTTTGCTTAACATCTGGTACTTGAACCAGAACAATTGTACTTCAGCTTTGCAGGTTTTCTACATACCTACCTAGGTAGACATTATGTAGAAAACTACCTAGGTAAGTAGACATCTAATATTGGAAATAGGTGGCTATACTTATACAGGCTGTCTCAGGCTTATTGATTGGTCAGAGTGAGCTGCAGGCTCTGTCCATCATCATAAATATTTTCATGAAGGCCGTTGGATGTCTTAGTTTTTTTTATCATCTCAAAATAAAGACGGTGAACATGTTTATCCAGAACCCAATGAATGATTATATAGTAATATATTAAATAAGTAGGTTTTAAAATATTTATCCCCTTTTATGGACATATACCATTATTATAACTTTGTCTCTCCCTCCTAATAAGCTGTATTTGCAGGAAGAGAACTTGTACTTATATTTTAATGTGTAATTATAGCATTAGGAATTATTAAAGACCATTCTCCAACTGTTACCCTAAAACCTCTCTGAAGAACAATTATTGAATGCAGAATACTAACTACTACCAATCCTAAATTAACATTAAGACCTGGTGTCTTCAAAAATGTGTTTGTGATGATGGGCAGTATGTGCAGTACTAGGCGTCTCTGAATAATACATGTTGCTTCATAGATAAATATAAAATAGGCACTTTCCTTATAGATCAGCTATTGCGTACCTGCTAGCTCTGCAATAATATGTAATCTTGGATATGTAACAACCATAATCCTGGCATTTTTTGTCTTTTCTGCGAAGGCAAATATATATGCCTTGTGAGCTGAAACCAAATTAAAACCATTAGGAAGGTTCTCACTGTTTAGCTTAGGCAGAAACTTTATTCTTGAAAGATCTTTGATGTTAATAGTAAGTAGACTTGCAGTCCTTTAGGAGCTCCTTTGATTTAAAGTAGAATGTAGACTTTAAGTCAGTTCCAGTCAGTCCCCTAATTCCTTGCTACACAGAGCTAACGAACTGATAAAGACCTACCACCTCTCACTTGCATATCCACCAATGTAAAGCCTAGGATACCCATGACTGTCAGTGTCACAGTTTAAGCTCCAGAATAGCATCATCATCATTATCTCAGTGGATCTACACTGCTGGACATACTCGTAAGCCTACCCTCAAGATAGCCCATATTACTAATTGCATGCCAACATGTGGCATATTATAGTGTACAGTGCCAGTTATCAGTCACTTCAGTGCAAGAGGGTGCAAATATGTTACCTCTTAGTGTAGTGCATATTAATGTTATAGTTTCAACTACAAATAAAGTATCACTTTTCTTATAACTGTAAAAGATTACCAGCAATAACATCAACACCATCACCCGCCTTCTTATTGTTGGCCACATACACAATCTCAGAGTTGGTCTTGAGGTTGTAGAATGCTATGTACAGGTCGTGAGCCACTACAAGTATCTCTTTGCTCATGAACGTCATTTTTTCAATCTGGTGTGGGATCACCCAGCTGAAATTGTGAATAATGCTCATGATTATCATCATCCACCCTCAAACGACGACGCAATGAATAGCGGTTCTGAGCTGCCTTCATTCATCGACTCCCAGCGACCACAGTATTTTACTTTATTTATTTGTGGAAATTATTCATAAATAAATAATGTTGGACAATCCACACAGCATCATCTAGCCCCAAGCTAAGCAGAGCTTGTGTTATGGGTACTAGGTGACTGATATAGGTATATAATACAATAGATTACATAGATAGATGTTTTTTATTATTTAGAAAACGACGAGAACACCCTGAACAAATATCTGCAGATCTGACAAATATTTGTTTCGAGGCGGGAATCGAACCGCATCCTTCTGAGTCGCAGGCGGACCTTCGCCCACCGCGCCACAGAGGTCGCCGTATTGAAGTAACTAAGAACGGAAATAATATGTAGGTCATGATGTAGGTACAATATTTTTTTACTGGTTTTAGAAGGGGGAGGGCTGATAACTTTTTCTCACCTTACTTTTGGTTTGAACCCTCCATCGTCTTCAGATGCTTCAGAAACCGCATCATCGTCGAGGGCTTTCATGGACTTCATGGATTTTGCCAAAGCTGCCATATTCGTTGAAGGTGTTTAGACTTCTGCGTACAATTCTTTAAATGCCTACCTAGCGATATATTTTACATTGAAATCACTAGACTAGGTACATGCTTCGGTTATTTAGTCAATATTTTCATTTCAGAGCAACACTTTCAAATTCAAAACAAATTCAAACAAACCAAAGATAATAGAAAAAAACCACTAAACCAAAGAGAATAAAACCACTAAGTTCTACCTTTTGGTTCTACAAACAAACAATAACCTACAACGAGCCTACAACTGACTTCTTGGCAATTGACAACTGTGTCTGGCTGGTTTGCCACTTTTCTGGCTGTGTCCGGTAGAAAGCAGGGTTCAAAATCGCTGCTGGCGCTTCACGCAGCAAGGAATTTGCTCCAATTTGCTCCTTTAGAACGTAGTGATTATTTGCTCTGTGGTAGAAAGACACAAGCCAAGAGAAATAATAAAATATAGCTTAAAGAGGGAGTATTATTATTATTATTATTTCAAGTTAATGCCACGAGATTGTAGTCAGAGGCTAATTTATAATCATTAGGAAAATAATTAAGGTAGGTACCTACTTACTAAATTTCATTTTAATAAAGGTAAAAACTTTATTCTTATTAACAAAGAAAATTATAATCAAAATAACCTAATTCGAAATAGTATTTACAATTGCATCAACTGAGCTAACTGCAGACTGTTGTAAACAAACTAGCTTAGGTAGCTCTACTGATGGATATCAATACCAGTCAGTAGTCTAGTCTCCACAAGATGCTGGCTGCATTGCTTTGCTGCACGGCAATGTTGATGCGCTGCGTGCGCCAGATACCTTACTTACCAGCTCTCGGGTCACATGTCGCTTCGATCAAACGCTCAGATCATTATTTATAATTTATAATTTATAATAATATTATAAAGAGGAAAGATTTGATTGTTTGTTTGTTTGAATGTTTGTTTGTTTGTTTGTTTGTTTGTTTGTTTGTTTGTTTGAATTGAATAGGCTCCGAAACTACTGGACCGAGTAAAAAAATTCTTTCACCATTAGAATCCTTAATTTTCCGTGATGAACATAGGCTATATAATATTTTCAAAAAAGTTAGGGATCCGCATGAAAAATTCAATAATTGAACCGTGGGCTGTATATTCAACCTCTTTTTCTATTGTGGCGCGTCAGAATAGAAAAAGAGGTTGTATAGCGCACGGTGCTTCCTTTTTCTCTACGGCCAGTGTCAGTTTTGGAATGTCGAGTCAATGTCAAAAACCCCAATGCTGTTAAAAAAAGTAAAGATCCGTATGAAAACTGTGAAACCCATCGTTTTAGTGTGTATAATTTCTGAATTTTTTGTTTAATACCCGTGCGAAGCCGGGGCGGGCCGCTAGTTATTTATAAAATCCGCAGATTCTCTGTAGCCACGGACCTAGGGTCTTAACTCCAGCGAGCAAATGCGTAGGCTCTTTTGAACCAACGTATTTGCGCCTCTTCAGATTCTCGTCCAAATCTGCAAAATAAAATGTTCGTGTATCATCATCATTTTACATAGGCAAAGGAAGCAGAACATTTACCAGCCCGTCTTATAGAGACGGGTTGGCTTCCAGGAATAGCTAAAGTTTTCGTAAGGCAAGCAAAATCCCTGTGCGATGATAGGCAATTATTCACAGTATGAAGGTCGGCTAAACAACGAAGACGAAGACGAAGCGACGTGACGCGGGAGCTAGTACGGTGCGGTCTGTGATGGAGGCCCGAGAGAAGCGTATGCGGTACATACCTACCGTGCACCTCTTTCAGCCACACTCAGAGTCGCTTATTGCCTGCTTAAATGGTTCCTTAAAGTAGATTTGAAAAATGTCACTCTCAGATTCAGTTAATGGTTCATTAGCGTACCATAATGGTAATTAAAGTTCAGTACGTCAAAACCTCCACTTATCCGTATAAGCCTCGGTATCCCACCCAGCACAGGTCTTGACTTCTATCTCAAGAGCCTACGGAATGCTTAGGCGCCTCTTAAGATCCTCTGTCATATCTGTACGTACTTATTATGCTTAATTTCTTGTAACAAAGTATTTGTAGCGGTACTTACCATGTTATTAGAAATAGTTATTTTCTTTAAACAATTTACACAGACTATTTTCTTCGCGGGGCGGCGAAGCGACCGACGTCTCGTCGGCGATATCATACTAACAATCACTTCAAGAATCGCAGCAACGAAATATTTGACTTTTTGATTGAGTAAATCGCACAATAATCGGCAACGCGGATGTCATTATGGTATCATTACTCATTAGCTAGCCGACCATTAAATGATGTCTCTGGGGATGAACCGTCAGGTAAAAGTTAAAATGCTACTATTTAGCATTTTATCTTGCCCTAATCAGTAATTTACTAATTATTAGTAAATTACTCATTAGGGCTGATTTAATGATCCTTTCTGAGTGTGGCTGTTACAATGGTAGAAATCCATTTTACAATGTACTAGCGGTCCGCCCCGGCTTCGCACGGGTATTAAACAAAAATTTCAGAAATTATACACATTAGCACGATCGGTTTCACAGTTTTCATACGGATCCCTTAAATTTTTTAAAAGCATTGGGATTTTTGACATTGACTCGACACTCCATAACTGACACTGGCCGTAGAGAAAAAGCAAGCACCGTGCGCTATATATTCAACCTCTTTTTCTATTTTGACGCGCCATAATAGAAAAAGAGGTTGAATATACAGCGCGATTCAATTATTGAATTTTTCATGCGGATCCCTAACTTTTTGAAAATATTACATAGCCTATGTTCATCACGGAAAATTTTGGATTCTAATGGTGAAAGAATTTTTCAAATCGGTCCAGTAGTTTCGGAGCCTATTCAATTCAAACAAACAAACAATCATACAAACAATCAAATCTTTCCTCTTTATAATATTAGTATAGAAGTATTCAACCTTCAACAATAAGTAAAAAAAAATCTTCTTCTTCTGTTGAAAACCTGCTAAGCTCTAAGCTAGAATGCAAATTGTCATCTGCTGTCACGTCAATGTCACGTTGTCATTATTATATATATGTACACAAATTGATGGGGGTGGTTTATTGTGATTTTGTTGTAAATGGACAAAAATATAATTGAATGTGATAAAAACATTGAAATAGTTTAAAAATGTTATGGATCTTTCGTTATTAATTAATGCCTCCCTATGTGGCAAAGATGTGAAATCGAGCACTTACAATAATAGATAACAATGTAAGTATTTACTACTACTGCTGATGTGCGTAGCTATCGTTTCGCATAGTTATGATTTTAGACAGTAATTCATGTTTTTGTGTTTTAGGGCAAACTACAGCGGGTCACTGGATGACCCTGTGGCCCAAAGATGGAATTCCACGTCTATAGACTTTGCGGAGATCACAATGGACAAAAATTTTGCTTTGTTGTTGGTGTCCCTGATATCAGCTATGCTATGGGTGGTGTACATCACCTACTACAACAGTCGCGTTCTGGGGTACATACTCACGAGGCTTATCAACAAATTCTACTTTCAAGATGACAATTTCAAAATAGGTGAGAATACATTTCCCTATCATTTGTGATAGTATAATCAGATCAGATTATACTTTCCTACTTAACAAGTAGGTAATGTTTTTTTGGTGTGTGTATGAAAATCTGTACTATTTTATATGGATTACTTTGCTTACATAAAACTCTTTCATTTGTTCCATACTGAGCTCTAGAATCCATGATATCTTTTGTGACATTTCTATATGATAACTGAGAATAATAACAGTCAACCTGGTAGCACCAAGGATACCACTTAAACTGAAACAAGTTAAATGTTGAATGGAAAGATTCAGCTTCTGCTATTTGCTCAGATGATACATTTTATAGTTGACTAGTGGTCCACCCCAGCTTCGCACAGGTATTTAATGAAAACTTAATTTTTTCTTGTGGATCCCTACTTTTTTTAAAACATTCTATAGCTTATGTTCATCAGGAAAAATTTGGGATTCCATGTTGAAATTTTTTTTTAAATCGGTTCAGAAGTTATGGAGCCTATTCAATTCAAACAAAGAATCTAATCTTTCCTCTTTATAACATTAGTATAGATTTGATATAGATATAGACTAGGGGATACTCCCATACTCCCATGTTATGCCTATTTTGTCCCTTTATTGTTTAACTAGCTCATGTGAAGCCTATTGGCTAATAGACAGCTAGCTAGACAATTGTTCCCGTGGGTGTCGTAAGAGGAGACTAAGGGAAACACACCGGGGGGCGGGCAGCAGCCCCTTCTGCAGAACAACTACACCGAACTGTGATCCCCAACCCGCATGCCCAGCGTGGGGATTATGGGCAATAACCCCCAAATAATGATGCCATCTATGGCGCTCATTAGGGGAGGCCTATGTCCAGCAGTGGACTATTATAGGCTGGTGATGATGATAGACAATTGTAGGAAACTCATATTTGTTTAAGGATCCTTTCTACTCAATGGAAATTGTTTAGCTTAGACCATACGAAGCCACAATTGTAGGAATTTTTTTTTAAGGATCCTTCTCACTCAATGCCATTCGTGTAAACAGGCCATATGAAGCTTATAGCCTAGCTAGACAGTTGTAGGAAACTCATTTTTGTTTAAGGATCCTTCACACTCAATGCACTGTCTGGCAAGATAATGTTTCGGGACATAGTTTACATCAATTATGATTACACCCTCCGGATCCAAGATGGCTACTTGATATTCAGGTGGTGGAGATCTTACGTGCCCAAAGATGTTTCAGAAGGTAAGCTATATGTGAGCTATAGGTAAATGACTATGTGACGTGGAAACACAATGATTATTTAAATCTGTATCTACACCTATTTCTTATTTATTTTTTGAAGAAAAACACAAGGTTAAAATGTTCATGAGTTTTTAAAATTGACTTAACAATAAGGCCAAATTTGTACTGTCAACTTGTTCCAGATCTATCCCATTCTGACACACGCCTCTCTATCATGTTGAATGGCTTCGAATTACATTTCTACAATAGATGTGACCTGTACAATGAATTAGAAAAAATATTCAATTTAGAACCTGTTATAAAACAGCAACACGACGACGATGATTCTACAGACAGAGATAAAGCGATGAATGATGCCAATGAGAAACGAAGGCGAGCGCAGGACACAGTGCGGTCGGAAGCTGCCATGGCACGAACATGGCGAGATCTCATACCTGTCATTAAAATTGATATTTGCACTGGGCGAGTCGTATTCGGAAATCGCTTAGTCCCAACGACACTATCAATAAGTGTGGAAGAATCCCATCTAGTTTATAGTACCAAGCCCCCAGCCTCTAGTCTCGACCATCTCATGCATTTCGTTAAAGCTAAAGCAGAGAATTGCAAAGTGATACTTGCCCCCAGTCCTAACTACACGTCGATGGTCGACGAGCCGCCCCGGTACATGGGGGAGGGATTCGTCGTCATGAGTTCCAATTACATTGAAGTATACTTCTACATGGATGAGCCAGGATTGGTCCCAGAACAGCCTGTTTTGCTTCAACTGGCCAATGGAGATGTTGTGGAATCAGCCCCACCGATCTGGGGTGTGGATATAAAGTGCGGGAAAGGGACAGATTTTAGTTACGGTCCCTGGGCTGACCGACAGAGAGATCATCTTTTCAAATTCTTCTTCCCACCAAATTACAAGAATTTGGAGGTAACACCGCAGCCGAAACCAGGCGATCGCAGGATGACGCAGTCATTCGACATACGACTTTCAACTCTAAACGAAGCCACGATAGATATTTTATTCACAAAGAACAAAGAAACTAACGCGGTACATATCAACATTGGGGCTGGGTCATACCTTGAGGTTACTCTTCCTTGGATTGTACTTCAGGATGGTTACACTACAAAAATAACGGGTCAATTGCTTCACTTAGAAGCAACAACCAGTCTCCAATACAGAAGCTTCGCTGAAAGCGAAACTCTGGAATACACTGTAAAATGTCACTATCCCCTGGTGTGGAACCATCACCAGTGCTGGCAGTTGAGCCTGACAGGTTGCAAGGCTACCGCACACCTCGTCTACACACATATCGACTTCTTTCAAGACTTGATCAACGACTGGGCAACGAAAGCGCGCCCCGACATACTCCATTTTGTTCCGTACACCTGGAAAATATCCCTACTGCTCAAAGAATGCGAAGTTGTAACAATCAGTAATCAATACAACTGGATAGATTGCAGCTCCACCAATCAAGAGAATAACCACGTCGCATTTTGCGGTGACCTCCTCGAAGTTTCGTTTGATTTGCCCTTCATAGATTTCGTGCCTGATGTGATACCTCTCAAAATTTGGGTGCAAGGCGAAGCTGTTGATATGAGCCTGTATCTGCCCGAAGTAAACACATCCCGATTACTACTTCTATCCCTCGACAAAAACATGAAGGTACTTCCATGCCGACTAAGAGCATCAAAATGGAGGAGAAAATGCGTCAAATCTCAGGGATGGGTCGACTGCTGGTCTGTACCCATAGTGGCTCTTAGTGTTAAGTACAACTACCACCCGATTCCACCATTAGGACCAGAGCCGCAAGCCGACATAACCACTCCGGAAAAAGAAGAAATCTTGCTTTCTCCGATGCGTATACCGAGAATGAGAAAGCAGCCACAAATAAATTGGCCAATGGATGGAAGTAATTTCGATCGTACAACTCTACCGCCGGACAAAGTTATCGTAGACCTTGAAGTTGGGCCTTCGGTTCTACTCGCGTACGGCACCATTATCACAAGCTTTATGAACCTGCTTGAGAATATTTTTGGCGAAGACCAAACTTTCACCGACATGCAGAAAACCCCTAACGTTGATGCTTTCTCTTGGAGTAATGACAACGCTACAAAACTGAATGACAAAAGCAGTGTCAATCAGCACACTGACATATCGATCGCCGACTCGACTGATTCATGCAAAGGACCGTTCGATCCGCGAAAGGTGAGACCATTGGACGTAAATGTATCGATAATCATCCATGATATACAAGCTCATTTAGTAAAA
This sequence comes from Eupithecia pulchellata, assembly GCA_963931895.1. Classification (NCBI taxonomy): domain Eukaryota; kingdom Metazoa; phylum Arthropoda; class Insecta; order Lepidoptera; family Geometridae; genus Eupithecia; species Eupithecia pulchellata. The sequence goes on from OZ007525.1 coordinate 862,635, forward strand.
AACTGCAGCGAAAACGAACCACCGTGTCCAGTGGTTCTGATTGAAAGGTTTGGCTTCGAAATGGATAAAAGGTTCAAGGAAACAAAACTGCAACTCTTGCTGAGTCCTTCGATACTCGTCTCGGCTAATAACTTGTCGCGTACAAATCCCCTGAATCCGGGTGCTCTCCATCAAGGCCACTTGATGCTGTCATCATTTCAACTAAGAGGCAATGGTTTCTTCAGTGATGCCAACAGGAATGTAGAAGAAGATACAGTGGAATATGCCTGGATGATGGAGCTCCAGCTAGGTCAACTCACGGGGCGACTGACTTTGCCTCAAATGTACCAAGTGGTTTCGTCTCTGGAAACATTCCTTCTACTTATCTGCGATAGCGAAAACGAGCTCGTCCCGCCGAATTCAGTCAAGCACTGTCACCACGGACTGAATACTTTAATGTGCCCAGAATCAGATTTCGCTCTTAAATACCGATGTCCAACGCCTAATGAAATAAAATACAAAATGATACGAGTGGCGATAGACCTCATCGACATTTACATCGCTGATACGAACACAGCGCTACAAACCTGGATATCGCCAGCTAGACTGAGCTTCTGTAATCTTCACGGTTCCGGCTTCGGTACTGGGGTGACAGGGTTACTACCAAATATCAAGCTTGCTCTCTTCACACAATCGAACATGCAGTCAGCACATCACCATTCCACCAGCAGTAACAATAGTCAACCCCCTCCTAAAGTAGAGACTGAAAATTGGGTTGGAGTCGGTTCCATGTCTCTAGGACCGCTGTTGATAGAAGCGGCGTCGTCCATCCCTCAAAGTCCAAAAAACCTACATCTCGTTCAGCAAAAGTTCCTGAAACTGCACGACGACAAAACTAAAAGGCTCTGGTTTCTATGGCCCAACGATGGAAAGCACCATGGATGCGGATGTACTGGAGGGTGCGCATTCTTTGGTAGCAACAGAAACGGAGCGACCTTTCTTAAACCCAATCAGTCAGATCTGCTCGAAGGGATTAACGTGGCGATGTTCAATGTTATTGAGACTATCCCGGGAGAGTACGGGTATGGACAGAGTTTGTTACACTCGGGACAGCTGGTGTTCCATACTCCACCTTATAACAGCTTAAACGTTTGTCTGCAACCTACAAATGTATCCACTTTGATCCCATCTCCACTGCCCCAAAACCTCAATAAGTCTCCACAAAGTGCAGAAAGGCGCAGTCTTACTAGACGATTCTCCTACACAAGCTCTTGCAAAGGAAGCAATAGTGTTCTAATTTCAAGTACCAAAAGCGACGCCATTCCTTACGCGAGACTTATAGCTGATATCCCCCTGGGGAATTCAAAGATCGACAGTGAACCGAAACTGAACAAAACTATTCTTAATGTACCACAGCTCGAGAGCAGCGTCTCTGATTCCAAACTAGCTTCGAGCTATACTTTGAAGGACGCGGCTAATACACCGAACTCCGTCAAAAAGATAGGGCCTGCTGAAATCGACGCGTTCACCGTGCCAAAGGTGCCGCCTCGAGTAGGTGTGTCCGAGTCCCACTACTCATTGAATGCGCAAGTACCGCCGGAAGACTCTCTTCCTTTAGAAGTTCAGAGAACGATGTCTATAACGAGCGAAAATCACTCTGAGGCATTCTTCTCCGCTGATGAAGATATGTTCCCGAGCCGTTCCTCGAGCCTTAAACATTCATTCGGTAGTCGACATAGCAACCAAAAGGACAAAAGCTCATTCGGGATCAACGACATCACCAGTGAGAAATGGACGAACTCGATTCCTCGATCTGAAAAAGAAGTCATTGACATTCCGGATACAGTAACTAACATTAGCACAGGCGCTCCACCGGATTCCGAAAGCGGGTCGGTGTCCTCAACGTCCTTTATATCCGCGATCTCCTCCCAAGAAGACATGACGTTAGTCAACCTACACATGCAAACAAACAAACCCATCGTTGACTCTCCACTACTCATGGCCAGTTACATGCAAAACCTGCCCCAATACCGCTGCTCAAACTGGGCATCTTGTTCATTGCCGAATGGCAGTGATGTCTACACTTTGCCACTCTTCAAACGTGCTGACGATGGCTCTCTAGTCTATGTTGGGCAGAAATACCTACCCTACTTTGAGCAACTGGGAAGGAGTAATATTCTAAAACTGATATCTAAAAAAGATGGAAATCAGACACAACATGGACCGTATTCAAATCTTGCGCCGCATTTTAACTCGCAGATCAAAGCGCACCCCTACCCGCAAGGATGGTGGGACATCCAACAAAACGTGCAGGACAATCAGGAGAGTGGCACAGAAAAAAGTACAACATCTACTGCCACCACGACTAGCGACAGTAAGAGTGGACTTTTTATCAAACTACGAGGAGAGATTGACATAATGCTCACTCCATTAGTTCTGGAAAGTACGCAGAAGTTTGTTGAATCTCTTACACCTGTTCTGGCTAATATACATCCAATTACTGTGATCAACCATCTACGCCTTCTGTGTATATCGTCCGTGGAAAGTAGTAACATTTTGAAGCAAAAACAGTACGTCCAAAACTGGCTACCTCAAATGCAAGGAAGAAATATTCCCAACTTAGTGCAAGACAAGGACGACAAATGTAAATTAGCAACGATTCCTCACTCCAACGTCTACGAGGAGACGATCCACGATCAGCTGCAGGCGACTGTCACTGTTCCGAAAGTGAACTTGATCTTCATACAGTCATCGGTAGTCGAAGACATGATATCTTTTTCAGCGTTAGATAACATTCAAGACCTAACTTGCGTGTCTTTGTTCGGTGTGTCCATAGACAACATTACGGCAAAATACGTCAGTTCAAAGACGACTTTAGAATCCGTGCAGTTGTACTATAGGCCGACTCTACGTGCGCTGGGAAGTAAAAAATCTTTTGGGATCATGAAAGGTCCACGAGCGCTTATCTCCGCTCAGACTTCGGGAAGAAAGAGAGGCCAGGAGAAAGGAGAACCGGTTTATATCGAGACTTCGCAACAACAGTGCGAGGACACGACGATTACATTGAACGTTGGTACGTATATTTTCAAATGTATGTTTTTATCAATGAACTCAGTTTCTATTAATTGAAACTTTTAACAGGAAAAGTTCATGGACAGCTGCGAAGGATCCGCAACGAGTCGTCCCAGTTGAAAGATGCTACTATCACAGGAATACCCTGTCAACATTCCAAGGTGTCTTTCAAGTTCATCAGACAAGACTGCACTAAAGGATGTGAGAATATGGTAAGAATATTTATCTTTAGTCATGTAAATGCTAATGATGTAGTGAAAACTTTTAAATCAATTAATATCAAAAATACAGAGGATCTCTGGGGTATTTCAACGAAAGTACTAAGTTCAATCATCAAGGAAGTGGCTCCTTGTTTGGCCTTTATTTACAATAGTTGCGTCGACGCAGGAGTTTTTCCTGATCTCATGAAATATAGTAAACTTGTTCCTCTTTATAAATCTGGTAGCCACACTGATCCGGCCAATTACAGGCCAATTTCCATACTTCCTGCATTTAGCAAAATTTTTGAGAAAATAATTCTCACTCAGTTAAACTGCCACTTCAGCGTTAATAGGTTATTCCATAAAAATCAATTTGGCTTCACCAAAGGTAGATCGACAACAGATGCAGGTACTGTTCTATTAAAACATATATTCGATGCTTGGGATAAAGCAAAAAACGCTATTGGTATATTTTGTGATCTTTCTAAAGCTTTTGATTGTGTAGATCATGGCACTTTAATTAGCAAATTGAAACACTATGGAATTGATAACAAGGCACTGGACCTCATGCAATCATAATATCTATCTGATAGAGTTCAAAAAGTTGATATTGGTAAAGAAAGATCTAGAGGTTCGAAGATCGAATTAGGTGTTCCGCAAGGTAAAATAATAGGTCCATTTTTATTTTTAGTCTATGTAAATGATCTCCCATTTTTAGCGAAAGATTTTTGTGATATAGTCTTATTTGCTATGGGGACAGGCGGCGGACATACAGACTATCTTTGTACTTCAAAAAAGGGCGATCCGTGCGATTTATAAATTAAAACCACGCGATTCTTTGAGGGAATTATTTAAAGAAATAAATATCTTGACAGTAATATCGCAATACATCTATGAAAATTTAATGTATACGCATAAAAACAGAGACAACTTTTTGAAAAACTGTGATGTTCACGCTAGAAATACAAGAAATAAAAACAAATTAGTCATCCCATCGTACAGATTACATAAGGTAGGGAAGTCATTTATGGAAAATTGCGTGCGCTTCTATAATAAGCTTCCATCTGAAGCAACTGAGCTCCCTATTCGTAAATTTAAACAATACATAAAACAAAACCTTATTAAGAAAGCCTTTTACTCGATAGATGATTACGTTAATGATACTAATGCTTGGCCCGATGTCGCTCCATTCCACACCAACAATAGCATGTAAGAAACTGAATGTTATGCTTAGTTTTTGGTACCAATTTAAATAACTATTGACATGTATCTAAATCACATTAAACTAGATATCTAAATCTAGTTTAATGTGATTTAGACAAAACAAAAATTGTATTAGACACATAAGTTATATGTATATGAATGTACTAGTGGTTTCTTTTTCACATCTTCCACTAGTGGACAAAAAATTGAAGTGAAGAGATATCAATAACAAATTATTTCTTATTTTAATAATTATCTGTTTGAAATTAAATTGTTATATTTTTGAATAAAATTGAAAGTTATTTGATCTGAATTTGAATCTGAATATGACCTTAACTTTTATAATATGCAGCCCACAAATTTGAATTATCATTATTCGCATTGGTTTCGTTCTACTTTTTCCAGTGTTGTCAAAACTCTGGATCCGGAGAGCAAAAAGACAATCCAATAGGCTACATAATGTTCGAATGCGGGCTGGAAGGCGTGTCCATCAAGGTTTCAAAGCATTCGCAATCCCACAAGCCGAATGAAGAGAAAAAACAAACGAGGGCTGAAAGCGAAAGCTGCCGAGAGTCCGTAAAGTCTGTCGAAGAGCTGAAGCCCGATAAAGAGAAGGTCACTAAAAGCCGTACTTCAGGAATTGAAGATCTGTTCAGGAAACGGGATTCGAATTCCAAGCCTAGTACTCCAAATCTAGGGTCGGTTCCGCCCCCGGTTCCGCCCCCGCCGGAGCCGACCACCCCTGGGCCTGAAGAGCCGTCTCAGAGTTACACGACCGCGACTATAGTTCCTGTAAAAGACAATTCTAATACGTCGTCGTGTGCAATTGATTTGAAAGTTGTTTGGTTCAATTTCGCTGCGCCACCGAGGACGCCGATTACGAAGAAAATTGACTACACGAGGTGAGTCATTTGACACAGGAACTGAGTAGTTTAATTACATTACTTACATTAGAGGATCTGGAGGACCAACAGGCATCTGCTAATTCATCTACTATAGCTATAATCGTCTCTTCGGCTATTGTTGAATATAATGATCGCACATAGCAGTTGCTTCCTTTGCAGTTCTTCCCATTTTTGCTAGACAGTGTCTTGTAATTGCTATGTATGTATCCTGTTCCAGACTGGACTGGAACCTCCTCAGCACAGCAGCGCCCGCTATAAACGCGTGGATGAACCCGTGCAACCGTCTCGGCATCCGCGTGGTGGCGCTGTACCGCGCCCACGCGCGCCGCCTCACCGCCACGGCCGCCAGCCTCATGGCGGCTGCCTTGGACTTGCACCATCATCACTCACTGCCCAAGGTACGTACGTAGCCGCTATGGAACGTCCTCACATCTGTTTTATACCCAGCAAGATAGACGATAACGCGAACTACGCACAGCTAACCTGACTAGCGCGGTAAAGAATAGTTCGGAGGTATGTGCTGATCATCGATCTATGATCTATGAATTCGCGCTTACTTTAGGATTTATGATATAAATACTGGCATAGATCTTAAAAAATATTTATTTATTTAGAAACTTTAAATCAAATCAATGAACGAAATCACATTGGAATATTCTGGCTCAGCGACACCTTAAATTAGGAACCGGAACGCATGTGTTGTCCCCAGAGTCGGTACGGGCGCCACACGCCGATGACGAAGCAGCTGAGAGAGGAGCCGTCGCTGCAGCTGTGCGGCGTGCTGGTGCGGTACGCGCTGCAGGCGGACGCGGCCGCCGTGCAGGCCGACCTGGCGGAGCGCCACCTGCCCTCGCTCTCCACCCTCCGGCAGGTACGCACTCACTGCCTCTGCGTCACACACATCACGTGCTGGTGCGGTACGCGCTGCACTCTATTTCAACTCCCCGTGGATTGTCGTTAAGGAAGATTTATATTAGACCGAAAATGAAAATGAAATTGAACTGACCGAAAATGAAATTCCATTCCATTATGCCGGCACCACACGGGCACGTCCGTGCCCGTGTGGTGCCGGCGTAGAATTTCACCACCCCAACTCTTCCCGTAGGTGTCGTAAGAGGCGACTAAGGGAAACACACCGGGGGGCGGGCAGCAGCGCCTTCTGCAGAACAACTACACCGAACTGCGATCCCCAACACGCATGCCAGCGTGGGGATTATGGGCAATAACCCCCACATAATGATGCCATCTATGGCGCTCATTAGGGGAGGCCTATGTCCAGCAGTGGACTATTATAGGCTGGTGATGTTGATGTATGATGTTGTGCCCGTGTTAGTTGGGCCCGAACGGGACACTTATCAGACACTGTGTAATATAAACTGCTTCGTACAAAGTGCCGCGTCTGGGCCACGTAACGATAAGCTTACAAAAAATCCCGCTAAAAATCTCATACTACTGAAAACAAGTGCATACGGTACCGTTTTATCAATTTGTTGCTTCTAAGACATACTGCTGGTGCATTGCCATATCGCGTTAAAAATTATGATATTCTAGATGTCTGATCCCGAGTCTTATATTTTGTGTGTTAGAACAATTTCATGTCTAATGCTTTATTGACCTTGATACCCTAACCACTTGTAGACTATCGTCAAAAGAAAGATTCGCTGCTGATATATCAATTATCTAGTAGCCATAACAAAAACGCTGCTTTGTTTAAGACTAGATGATGTCATGTTAATGGTCCAGCATTATTTATTTATTCATAAAAAATATGTTTTTTTCAAGGGAGTAATCGTCCTCAGTAGACAATGGAAGAACATCCTCTACACGCCGTTGCTTCTAGAACATAACTACAAGAGCAAAGTTATGAAACCGCTTAACGTCACCTTTGCGTTACCTGATCTACTTGAGGTATGTTTTCAAAATAATTTTTAGTTACGTGAAGTATGGCTTAGTACTTATTCGAAAATTCTGCAACCTTGCCCCATAGTGGATGTTCTTTATATGTTGGAATGCGTTGTCACCAAATTTATTTCATCTCTAAATTTTTACTCTGTGCAGGATTCTGTAGAAGGCTGGCAAGAGTATCAGCTAGACAACGAAGCTTTGGACGAGAACTGCCTACTTCTAAACATGGATGTGGAAAAACTGGAAAATACCGGTAAGCGCTTGTATGACTTATATCATGATTATCGGTTTATTCTTTAAATATTGGAATGAAAGGGTTAACATGAATTCTCAATTCGGGTGTATGATGTAACACACCGCTTGACACAACACTAGTATTGTATGCTTATTGCGTGATCACTTGCAAAATAACACGGAATGAACAAATCTAAAATCCTTTCTTTGTTTTGACCAATATTGCCAGGTCAAGAAAACAGCTGTAGGAACTTTATTGTAAGGCTGAGGCCTACAGACGATTGCTTGTATGGTGATCATCTTTAGAACTAACTAAACAATAAGCAAATATTTGTTTTGCGTGAACTCCGCAAGAGAAAGATATATTTGGCAAGAGATTTGATCATTGATTAGTTAGGTACGCATAACCTGCTGCTATTATAGGCCCTAGACTTTTAAGATACAAAAGCATACAAAAGGTGTACATATTTCCGATGGCATTTATATACCTGACAACAACACTTGGTAGAACCAAAAGAAAAAGGCGTGCTATAAGTAAACTGAGCTAGAAAAAAAAAGATAATAAGAGTAATTACAGAAACTACAGCTATATAATATAATTTTTCTATAATATACTAATAGCATATAATTGTTGGAAAATAGAGAAAACTGTCTGAGGGGGTAATTGCGGCCCGGAATTTTCCAAATAAAGTCGCGGTCAGTATTTTTTTCAAACTTGCTTAATATAGAAGCAAATGTTATGCCCTGCATAGACAGAGACACTTTGAAATAATTTCTGTGTCGTTAAAATTGATGACACTCTAACTAAATGAACCTGAAATGGTTAATAAACTGAAAATACTTGTTTTATATTTGCGTTCCTCCAATGTCATGGTAAATGGTAAACTAACAGTGATTGTTGTGAAGCGGCGGCGGCGGCGCTAGCGCACCCGCGCCCGCACTCGTTCCCTTCAACGCCGCCCTCCGGTTCGTACGCATGCAATGTGTGCTCTGTGTTTTGTATGCTACGGCTGGGTTTAGCTTGATGCTTGACTTTGTGTAGCTATCTTGTGTGTTTGATGTCTCTCGTAGGGATAACTCGCACGAGCAATAAAACGTTATCGTAGGTTGTTTATGTCCGCACGAGGAAGCGCGAGACAAAACAGTGGAGCGATATTGTGACGGTACGCATGCGTGTTCTACTGTTTCTATTTTAAACCTGTGATACATGTAAATGATGCACTCTTTGGCTTTATACTATCTGTGTCTTTGCTAACATTTGGGTCTTGATTGCACTATTTGATTGAATTTCTTTCACATCTCTTTTTATTCTATAGTAAAATAACACCAGCTTTACTAACTCTGCTTAATTTGAAGCTAAACGCTTTGAGAAAATATACTCGTACAGCATCAGTTATTTTTATTATTCTTTATGATTTCAAATTCTTGTCTTCCTTTCTTCCTTCTTATGGAATTTTTTGTGACTTATCATATTTTGTTTATCCTGTAAAAGTACCTAACTCTGAGTGGTTGTCTGCATGAAATTCAATGTTATATATTTGTGTTATCGTGAAGGTATCTAAATAGTTTCCAGTGAATAATTTAGATCGTAGATAGTTTGACATTGTTGTCCATTGATCCATACCTAAATTTCAAATAGCTACAGGAGGTCGATGTCGATGTCAAGTAAGGCAAGACTTTGATAGACCTTTATTACTTTTCTAAAGGAATACTATTCTAATTAAGAACGACGCTGTTTGAACCTGCGATCAGACACAATGTCTCGACATGAATCAGAGAAACACCGGTCTACAGCTAGGTACTCATTGTCCATACAATTTCTGGTTTACATAGTCCCACATCTAAACTCCATACCAGTAGTTTTCAGCTAACAGTGTGGGCGCGGGAGCCGTGTCTGCCTGACAAACCCTTTCAAAGCTATGCACATCAGCCATACTCGTACATTATCTAAGCTCCATGGCACTAGTTGTCCGCTAACCCCCCGTATGCACAGTGCGCGCGGCGCAGTCCGGGCGCGCGAGCCTAGTCTTCCCGACGCTGCCATTCTCCACGAGGAAGCCTGCCTTTCATGACGACGCTATTGCAAGTGAGTACGAGTATACCTCATCTGATTTATTTCAACACTCCTGTCTGTCTAGTTTGTTGTTGTGAAATAGTTGTATAAAACATATGCAAGACTCGCTGAAATGGTTAAATCCGAAATGACACCTATTTTATCATATTATGGGTAAACTATTAATTTTTTCTAATCACAGAAATTTAATCTTAACTACACTAAAATTTTACGTGTTTATTTGAATGAATTCCACCTGTTGACTCTTGTAGATTACGGAACCCTGAAAGAAGACCTGCCGACCGTCGGTTCGAACCCGTCGCTCTACACGCCTCACGGAAGCGACGAAAACATCAAGACGGACCGCGCGCGGGAGGACCTCTACCAGTGGATGGCTAAGCAAGAACCCATCAAAGTCGTATGTATATTCTATTTTGTGTCTTTTTGCAGTACATTTAGGGCTTAATCTTATTTGCAAATCCGCGTGTCGTCGATCTCCATACAACTCCTGCCAGCGATGAATTTTCTTTCTTATTGATATTCATCAAGACGGATCTCGCCAAAGACAGATGGGAAAAATTTAATCAATTTCATCAAATACATTTCTAGCTAGCAATATCTGATCTGATCTATCAATAAAGTTCTTTTGTCGACGTCCAGGAGCCGCGAAACAAGAAGATCCCGGCGTCCAAGATGGCGCCGCGCGGCGTGGCGTCCTTCCCCGCCTGCAGCCTGTACCCCTTGCAGGGCTCGCTGATGCTGCTGGACGCGCACCTCGTGTTCCAGCCCTTCCTCTCCGCCCTGGGCGTGTCGCCGCATCAGGTTGCTCATACAGGTAAACTGCATAATTATATGTTATAGTTTTAAAACTACAACTTGATTATGGTATTTATCTATGTTATGATCGTGCACTTTGTATCCAGCTGGGTTAAGTCAAGACTGATGTTATTTCGTCTTGCTTAAATGTTAACAAATAAAGGACATTTACATAGAGTTTTCCTATAGTAAACCTTTTTGTAGGGATAAATGTAGGGTTGGAGAGACGCATCATGAAATTTTACAGTTCCTTTGCACAGATAGTGTTCACATCTTAAAGGATCATATTTATTCCACAGATACGAAGAACAAAAGTGGCAGCAGCGATGGAGAGAGCAGCGTGCCTCCAGCTTTAGAATCGCTGGGCTCCAGGCTGTCGCTGCTCGCGTGGGTGGACACCTTCAGGATAGACATCGTGGTCAGCGACCTTGCGGCGAGAGACCGCAGGACGGCCAAGGGGAAAGGTACCTTATCTCTAGGTTATAAGAATGATTATCATACTGTGCCCCTAGCCTTTGTGTCATAGGACCCGAAGAAGAACCTTATTTTAAAATGTCTTAACGTATATGAAGACAGAGAGAATATGTTGAGCAATGAACCTTCAACATCACTTTCCATTTCACATAATTGCTTAGAAAGAAAAACTTCAACTTTTTGTGGCGTATTAATGTGTTGCCAACATTAATATGCTACAAAAAGTTGAATTGCGACCTTTAGTTCAGAAAATTGGTCGTGGTTAGTAAAATGTTCCTTGTCCAGGTAACCAATCCCACATGGACATGCCGTCCGAGACGCCGGCGTTCCTCTGCGAGAAGGTGTCCATCGACGTGGACCTCAAGAAAGTCGCCGACATGGCCGTCGACGAGCTGATCCAGCGGCAGAACGTCCTCTACATATCGAGGGGGCAGCTCAAGAAGCATATCAGCACTGTGCTTAACTTCAATATTAGCATCCGGTTTATATCTCAGCAAGTTAGTCTTTTACTGAAGCTTCAGATTAGATTTTGTACAAATACAATCAAATATTACATCAATGACATAAGATTAAAGTAAATTTTAACTGCTTTTTGCTATTTCGTGGACATGTTAAAAGATTTATATTGCCAGTTTTTTTGGCACTTAAGGCGCTGTTAGAGACAATGTTTAGATATTTCAGGAGGTGAAGCAGGGGAAGTGGTGCACGTAGCTCCGCCCCTACGCGTTGACAGCAGCGCGTAGCCTTATTCTGTCGCGGCATCCGTATTCTGTTCACCGAATGGGAAATCCCGGGATGAAAAACCGGGATTTCAAAATAAATTTTGCATTTGAGTGATTATTGTGACTTACTACATATAGATAAAAATCTTTTGAATTGAATTATATTTATAATCTATACTAATATTATAAAGAGGAAAGATTTGATTGTTTGTTTGAATTGAATAGGCTCAGAAACTACTGGACCAATTTGAAACATTATTTCACCATTGGAATCCTTGATGTCCCCCAATGAACTTAGGCTATAGAATATTTTCAAAAAGTTAGGGATCCGCATGAAAAATTAAATAATCAAACCGTGCGCTATGTATTCAATTCTTTTTTTATTATGGCTCCGCTGCTTGCTTCCCTACGGCCAGTGTCAGTTATGGAGTGTCGAGTCAATGTCAAAAACCCTAATGCTGCTCAAAAAGTTAGGGATCCGTATGAAAACTGTAAAACCCAACGTGTTAGTGTGTAAAACTTCTGAAATTTTGGGTTTTTGTCCACCGATCCCGGGATCAGAATTAAATGGCCACTGATACCAAGGTTTATCCACCGATACCGGGATCGGTTTCCAATGAAAAACGATTAAATATTTTTATCCACTGATCCCGGGATCCGTGGCGACAAAAAAATATTTAAAATAGTTTTGGAAACGGATCCCGCTTGTTGTGTTTAGAAGTTTAAATAAAAACAAATGTATATTATTGCATTATGTTATATTGATCAACGGTAAATTATTTTAATAAAATTATTTTAATAAATCTGATCCCGGGATCCGTGGACACAAACCCGAATTTTGTTTGTGGATTGTCCAGCAATATTTATTTAATATTTATTTATTTATTATTATTATTTATTTTATGTGCGAAGCAGGGCGGACCGCTAGTATTAAATGTTTATTGTTTTGTGTTTTTTTATTGTTTCATATATTGATTGGGTTTTCTGGTCTAATCAACATATGAAATACAAATCAATAAACAATTCAAATATATGAACAACTAAATAAAACCAAGGAAATACAGATCGTTACACGAAAGCTGATTTCAGGCCTTCGTTAAAAAATGGGTTAGCTGCTACTACTGTTACTGAGATGAGAATCTCCTAGCAAGAATAACCAATATCACTTTTTTATAACTTTTGTACATAAATGCGGCAGTACTATTAAATATACAATCATACATAAGTATGATCCAATCAAACCAAAGGCAACGTTGTTGTTGTTGTTGTTGTTGTTGTTGAGCAGACGAATTTTTCAAACCTATGAAGAAATGGTAGCCATATCCTTCGGAACTCCCAGATTATGATTGAAGTAGTAATTTAAAATTAAGTAGTAATAATTAATTTACATTTCATCAAAAGTTAGCTGTCTGCTACAGGGCCTGTTTTCTTCATTGACATTTGCAGAAAGAAATTAAAAATTAACTCTGATAGGTAGTCACAGGTTAGTATTATGTTATCTGTGACAAGAGGTAATTTTTCGTTAGGAAGGTATAGAAGCGACTGCTGAAAATATTTTATTTGAAAATAAAATCCCGGGATTACGGGATTATATCTAATACATAATCTAGAAAAATGATTCCGTGATTCTCAACAAAGATCACTCAATCCTGGAATCGCTACATTTTTCCGATACAAAAATACCTAGGTATATAAGTTAAAACCTAAAGATTAGGTCAATATTAGCATCCGATTATAATCGGAAAAACTCAAACCGGAAAAGATCAAAACCTAAACTTTAGGTCAATATTAGCATCCGATTATAATCGGATGATGTTTTGACTTATATACCTAGTCAAAGTCGCTCGCTTAACTCTCGCGCGACGTAAACTAGCGCGGTGTTTTCACACTCGACGTATTGAGGAGCGAGGTTCTGAACACCATTCGGTATTTTTGTATCGGAAAAATGTAGCGATTCCAGGATTGAGTGATCTTTGTATTATTTATCCGATCTCCGCTATAACCCAGTATATTATTTACTACACACATACAAAGCTTCATAATATTCCAGTGTGAGATGATCTCTCGTTGTTTAGGCTTTCTGTACAATCAGAGGTCAATTTATACTGGAAATTTATATATTACCACACACGCAGGACACAAATGTCAAAAATAAACAAAGAAACGTGACCTACCTCTGTAACAGCTCGCGGCTGACTGGCGTGATACTGCCAAAGACGTGACAGTAATTCTTTGCGCAAGACAAATAAAGTTGAAAATGGCGTTGCGTTTGATTTTAGTTGAATCTCTTGTTCGACAATGTGAAAATTATTTATCGGTTTTAATTTAATTTAAAAATAAATACACCAGTAAGTTAAAATCTTTATACATATTTCTCTAGTTGATAAAATTACCTTTCTTACAGTAACAAAATTATAAAATGTTATCACTCAAAATATTGAGCAATTCGAGACGAAAAAGTATTTTCGTGTTCTTTCTTGCGATTTGTTTTTCAAGTTCCTAGATGATTTTTATGAAATATTTTTGCATAAGTCTTTTGTCCATACACTTGACTACACACTGTATTTTTTTTGGGCTTGTAATTATGTCGCAGTAAGCCTAACTGAGCGACGAAAAAGTGGACGTTTTACGACTTCTCTCTTTGGGTAGCCCCTTAATACAGTAAACGTAAAACTCAATTTATATCTAACTGACAATAATCACCTCACAGCAGATCTACCTGTATATAAGAAGACATCAACGTAAAAACTCATAAAAAAACATGGCTCAATCAGAGCTTTGTTCCTTTATTAGAATCCTACGCCTAAGCGTTTCTTTGTGTGTTCAGGTGAACATGCCCCTGCTGCGGCTGCTGCACCAGATCAGCAACATGTACCAGAACGTGAAGGACACGCAGGTCGAGCTGCGCAGTCAGACCAAGGTCTCGCACCGGCAGGACAAACACACCTCCTCCTCAGGTAAGGTCTCGCACCGGCAGGACAAACACACCTCCTCCTCAGGTAAGGTCTCGCACCGGCAGGACAAACACACCTCCTCCTCAGGTAAGGTCTCGCACCGGCAGGACAAACACACCTCCTCCTCAGGTGAGGTCTCGCACCGGCAGGACAAACACACCTCCTCCTCAGGTGAGGTCTCGCACCGGCAGAACAAACAGACCTCCTCCTCAGGTGAGGTCTCGCACCGGCAGGACAAACACACCTCCTCAGTGGACAAACTACCTACCGGACCCGTGACCTATTGAAGCCGTGATGGGCGTAGCCTAACGGTGTGTAGTTCACCTTCTACGAGGCCGTGAAAGTTGTAAGAGCTGACTGGGGGAACCTACCAGAGGAAGGGCAGTTTCCTTCTGTGAATTTTGAACAGCCCTAGTGCGATCTCTAATCCGCTTGACAGGCATGGTGATAATGGCAAACCGGACCTTGGGTGATAAATGTTCCGCAATGGACGAATGAGTGTTGATGGGTCGGAACGGGATGCAAGACGCAATAAAAAAATTTGATAATTTTTCGTCCTACACCGTCACTTTCATAAGGTGATTAAGGTCAAATAAAGGTCTATTTATGATAAAAAAAATATTAGATCAAAATACGTGGCGTAAAAATGATCGCATTATATTAAATGTTATTCCAGTGG